>QFDD01003604.1:0-15735 GCA_006871305.1 Vachellia collinsii
CAGAGAGTGATAATTTATATTCTTTGGAAGCTCAATATAAGAAAACCTGCCATATGTCGCGTGAATGGTTTTGGGAATGGTTCATGGAAATTGCCGGATAAGATGATGAAGTGCAACGCGGATGCCATCTGCTTTATTTATTTATTTATTGTTAATTTTGTTTTGGACGTATTTATTTAGCAACAAGTTGTGAATCTGGACATATCTTGAGCCAGTTTAGATAAAATGAGGTAAAAAGAAATAGAGATATCACTTCTGCCACCCCACTTGAAACATTATTATTATTATTTGAAGTGTGCCCCCATTCACTTCTTTTTATCCTTCTTATTTTAATTTGCGTTGAATTTATTTTAAGAAATCCAATCCCGCAACCAACCAACAAATCCATTATACCTCATTAAAAAATTTAAAAATAAAGTTTGGTATAAACAGTGAAACATTGGTAGATGAAAATGGCTAAAGGCTCCTGGCAATATACATGGGAAACATGCCGGAGCTTCTTTTCTTCTTTTTCTTTTCTTGTTTTTTTTTGCCGAAGGGAAACAATCCAGAGTTAGTTTTGTCAAAACATATGCATTCTTTTATTGAATGTAATCATGTTCAAGATGCTATCATTCACTAAGAGCAAGTTTGGATTAGCTTTTGGAGAATAATTTTTGTCTCGATTTACTTAAAAGTTATTTTAAATAATAGTTTTTGAAAAAGCTGGAAAGACTGTGACACGGATTAACCCCGTATGTTAAGGATTTGATCAGTTAAAACCTTAGAGGAATTTGTCTCTAAATCCTTAGCTATAAAAGGCTCCACAAAAGTTGATCAGACTTTTGCAACCCAACCGTATTCTATCTCGAATACTCAACACAAAATAACATTTGCCAAAGAAAACTTCTTAATTCATTAACTTCTGAAATAACTGAGTCTATAAATAGGGAAATTTACTAACTTAATATGATTTAAAATATCAAAATAAAACAATATCCTATATATTTTACCCCCAATGGATTTTACAAAATAATATTATCTAATAAATATCCAAAGGATTTATTCAAAAAAAATATTAAATTTAAAAACTAAATTAATAAATGAAATATAAAATATCTAAAAATAAAAATTATTATTCTTCATTAGATCTCAGCTCTTGGATCTCCATCTCCCTATGCGGAGTTGGTCTTTATAAGATTGAATTTGATTGAGATGAACCAACTTCACCTTGTTGCCATTATATTGAAAGGATAATTGATTTTCGTTACCATCCTGTTGAACTCTATTATCAAATTGCCATGGACAACCTAATAAGATATGGCTAGCTGTCATGAGTACCACATCACATAATACCTCATCTTGATATCTTCTAACAGAGAAAGGGACTAGCACTTGCTTAGTTATGCATGCACTTCCACTATCATTGAGCCATTGCATAGTATATGGTTTAGGGTGCTCTGAGGTGGGGAGATTTAATTTTTCAACAAGCAAGGTACTAGCTAAATTGGTGCAACTTCCTCCATCAATGACCACACTACATATTTTATTTTGAACAATCCCTCTAGTATGAAAAATGTGCTTACGCTGCTCTTTCTTAAAATATTCTTTTCGTTGTATATTCAAAGCACGTGTTGTCATTAAGAATTCTCCATGCTGAACTCCTTCTATAACATCTTCTAATGGTGGCATGTCATCATCATTACTTTCACTCGAGCATTTACTTTCACATCCTCCATTATCATGAATGAACATGGTCTTTTTACTTGGGCATTGAGATTTCATGTGCCCAATTCCTTGACACTTAAAACAACGAATCTCATTAGATTTAGAACATAGTTACCTTTAGTGATGACGCTCTTTAATTTAGGCTCCTCCATTCGCTCAGTTATAGACCTAAATTCTTCTCCGATACCACCAGCTCATCTAGCCTCCAATCTTTGTTCAATTTTAGAGGCTTTATGCACAAGCTCTTATTTATCTATAAAGTGGTACATCTCAACCTCATCTCTGATTTCAAGACGTAAGCCATCTATTTAGCGATTTATAGTGGTCTCCTTATCTTCCTCTATCCCAACTTTCATCATCAGGAGTCCTGTCTCATGGTCATACTATGCTGCGCTCATAGAACCTTGATGGAGACGTTGTAGTTTACACTTCATCTCATTGTAGTAATGACTTGGAATAAATTGTTTTCTCATGGAAGCCTTCAACTTTTCCCAAGTTTGAATTGAGCCTTTTCCAAGATTCCTCGTTTTGATTTGTAATCAATCCCACCAAATACTAGCATAATTATTAAATTCAAGTGCAGCTAGTTTTACCCTTTTCTCCTCGGGATGATCATGAAGTTTGAAAACTTGCTCCACCTTTTGTTCCCTTTCAGGGTATTCATTTGGGTTTGGTTTTCTTGAGAGAGAAGGAATATTTACTTTGACTCCTAAATCATCTTCTCTATAAGAGTAATGTCTCTCATTCCATGATCTTCGGTGGTCGTATTTGTACACCTTATCTTCATATCTCGAACATGTAGAATTAGATGATGTCACTAAGGTTTTGAAATTCTTCTCACATAGCATTCATGAATAAATTAAATTCTCTGCGAGTCACTGGTCGTGAGTCTTCATCACATCAATTTTCGTGTGACATTTTCATATACTCTCGCCACGGCAGCTTGAGACCTTTGAGTGATAGGCCAAACCTGACTCTGATACTAAATGATACGGATTAACCCCGTATGTTAAGGATTTGATCAGCTAAAATCATAGATGAACTTGTCTCTAGATCCTTAGTTATAAAAGGCTTCACAAAAGTTGATCATACTTTTGCAACCGAATCGTATTATATCCTGAATACTCAACACAAGTTAACATTTGCCAAAGAAAGTTTCTTAATTCATTAACTTCTGAAATAACTGAATACAATTGAGTCTATAAATAGGGAAACTTACTAACCTAATGTGATTCAACATATCAAAATAAAACAATATCCTAGATATTCTACCCCCAATGGATTTTACAATATAATATTATCTAATAAATATCCAAAAGATTTATTTAAAAAAAATACTAAATCTAAATACTAAATTAATAAATGAAATATAAAATATCTAAAAATAAAAATTATTATTCTTCATTAGATCTCAGTTCTTGGATCTCCATCAGAATGACTTTTTGAAAACCATGATTTCCACCCCCAAACCATGATTTTGAAGGTTAAAAGCTATTATAGAGAATATGGGTATGTTTGTGTGACACAATACTATGGTTTTAGGCCCAGAAGCTATTTTGCATTTTTGAAACATATTTATCTATCATTTTTTGAAACTATGGTTTTGGACCAAAACTATAGTTTCAAACTAGAAGCTAAACATACTCTAAATATGAGTATCTCTTATAATAAATATTCAAATATTGATTAGTCACGCTATAAGGATTTGTCCTGGACCCAGCAGTTGGCAGTGCTACATTTTGCTCTTTCGTTGTTTCTTCCTGCTGAGGCCCCATTTGGTGGGGGAAAAGGTCGAACCAACTCTTCATTGGTTTTATGTTTTTTTTCGGGTGGATTGAGCCTATAGGTCAACACTTTAGATCTGGGCCTTAAAGTGGCTGAACAAAAGAAAAACGGAAACGTACAATGTTGTGAGGCCCATACTTACCTTTTAGATTTCACGTGAGCAGCATGAACAAAAAAAAAAAAAACTAGTGTTTTTTTTGTTTGATAAAATAGCTAAATCATATGATGTTGTAGCTATTTTGGATAAAATAGCTAATTCAATCCCCGTGAATCTTATTTACTGAGTCATCTCACAACATTTTCACACATGACAGGACTTATTAGCAGTTAATCTTGTTCCGTGAGACTTCTCAATAATCTTTTCTTGGTAAATTTATGGGGGAACATTTAGCCCAACATTTCAATCAACTTGGTCCTCTTTGATCTTTTGTTCTTCTCATATACCGTTTTAACATATAATTATATCTAATGTACTGTAAAGTATTAAATGTGTGCATTTTTTAATAAATATTCAAACTTTAACTAATCACATCATGGATGAGTGAATTATTTTGTTAGATCAAATCCGACCAGTTTCTTTAATTTCATTGGACCAAGGTGTTGACGCATTTCCAATTATTTTTTTTTTTTTTGGCCCGAAAAGTGCAATGTATTAAAAGAAAGCATCAGTACAGCAGAAGTTTAGACAAACAAAACACCAACAAAAACTGATAAACAACAAAATGACAGGAAAATGAAAAACTACAAATATCAAAAGCCCATGATGATTTGTTTCTCTTCTGCACGAACACATGAGATCCAACAAAACAGAGAAGTGAAGGTGATGCAGAAACCCACTCAGAGAGGAATCTGCAATTCAAGTAAATCAAACAGCAAGAAAATCTATGAAGATAAATTCCGGTTAAAATTCCATCTAAAGGATTATCCAACAAATTAAAAAGAAAACTGGGATTGGGGGGTATAAAACCCAACCATAGAGGCCACAAACCCATTGAACAAATCCTTAGCTTTTCCAAATAAGCTAAGTTTAAACTTTGAGCAACAATTTCCAGATGGAATATGTACTCAAGGTGTTGACGCATTTCCAATTATTTATTGACTCATTTAGAGCTTACAAGGATACACTTCAAATGGAATGGTTTTCAATTAGATAGTAATTGTGCGGTTGTATCTATTAAAAAAAATTGGGATAACCAGGCCACACACACATCCATACACATCATATATAAAATTTGAAGAATGCACAACCTGTAGGCTGTAATAAATTTTGCACTTTTTAATGATGATTAAGCCTTACTAAAATTAATTAGATGAAGTTCAGATGTCGGACTCTCAAAATCAAGATTAGTGAAAATCATACGGACATCAAATTATTAATTTAATGAACTAAAATTTAATCCAGCACCAAAAAGATAAGAGAGAATAAGATATAAATATCATAATATGGCACTATAACTAGAAGATATTCTATAATGGTATGGCATTACATCATAATGCAGTGCCGGCTATGAGCCTATAACTGCAAGAATGAAATATTCTACACTCACAATAAAAAAAAGAAAACTGAAAAAATAAAAATAAAAATAAAAATCAGAGAAAGGCTCGGTCAAGCCCACCCAATGGACTAATCCCACCCTTTAAAAAATGTGTACAGAAAAAATAATTTAAAAAAATCTACAAAATCAAATGGGCTAATCCAACGGCTACCAGAAGGAGTACCCCTCTTGTTGACTCAACCACACTGAATCGCCGGCCTCCATGGCTGGAGTCGTTCTGGTTAGATGTAGTCACCGTCGTGGAGCCATTGTAATTAGGATTCGATCCGTAAAGCTGTTGAATCCCCTGAATATCATCGTCCGCCAGAGTCACCTTCCTCGTCCGCGACGATATCGTCGGGTACATGATCGCCGCCTCCACCGACGAGTGTCCCAGCCCTAACAAGTGCCCGATCTCGTGTACCGCCACGGATTCCAGATCTACGGCGGTCGAAAGCGACGATTGCGTTACATCGCCGGATACCACCCAGTTCTCCGCACCGTCGAGATGGAATCTCCCGTTCGTCGGTGAAAACGCGTGGGCCAGCGTCCCCAAAACTCCGTCAAATGGCTCTCCGTCTCCGTGGTCTCCTGTGTAGAACGCTATCCTGATGTCCGCCGATTGATACGATGACGCTTCCTGGAAACTCAACGTCGTTACCTCCGACCATCGAGAGAAAGCGGTGGCGAACACGCTCTTCACTTCGTCTGTTAGGCCGTTATCCGGCAAGAAAGCGTAGGTCAGAGTTTCTGTACCGGGGGGCCACTGCGGATTCCCAGGGAAGAAAGTGTAGTGGGATACAGTGTGGAAGTGTAAGTCATTACTCGCGGCGGAGGTATTCTCCTTGCCGGAGTTCATTGTGCTGGTGCCGTTGATTATATCAGCTACGCCACATCGAGGGCGAACAATCTGCTGAAGAGTGTCTTCGTCGAGCTCGCCGGTGACGTTGAGATTGAAGTTCTTCTGGTAAATTTTAATAGCGGATTCAAGGGCGTCGTCGAAGTCGTCGGTGAAGTTGGAAGGGGTGCTAGGGATGTAACCGAAGTGGTTGAAGTACTTCTTGAGTTTACCCAAACCGTCGTAGCTAGCCCCCGGACGGCAGCCGGTGAAATTGTGGAAGGCGTCCCAAGCTCCGGGAGGGACGTTTTTGAAAAGCGAAGGAGGTATAGATGATACATTGGGGAACAATCGAGCCGAAACGGGAGTGAAGGAGATAGAGAGAGATAGAAAAATAGCGAAGAAGAAGAAGAGATGGAGCCTCATGTTGAGTTGATATTCTTCTGAGAGAGAGAATTGAGAAAGAAAGTGAGGATGAAGAGCATATAAGGCGCAGAGAATGGAGCTGGAGAGAAGACGGCGAATTTCAGAGTCTTTGTCCAAATAAAATTATTTTGATGCTGACGTGGACTTTGAAAAGTTCGTGTCTGCTTTTCATTTCATTAGAGCCAGTCCTCCCCAAGTACAACAAAGACGCCTTCCTTGAAACCGTCGTCGTTTTCCGTCAGGTTGTTCGACGCACGCCGTTTGTATATAACTATTTTTTTTAATATTATTTGTCTCTTAACTAAGAGGAGGATGGTGATTAAGGTTACAAAAGCTTCCATGTAATCTACAGGCATATTTTTCTAATTAATCAGCTATTGCATATAACTATTTTAATAGAGCACGTTGAATTCCCTAACATCTGGTGAAATTATTTTTGCGCTTTTTAATAATAAAAAATGTTCAAAAAATTATATATGTGTTGTCAGGTTTTTATTTTTATCAGGGAAAATGATTTAATATGTGAATGAAATTAAAATTTAATTCTTAACTACGAGAGTACATTCTTGAGGTGAAAATATGAAAAATAAATTTATAATGTTTTTTGTATAAATTGTGTAGGTGTTATAATTTGATCAAAATTTGTGACTGCAAAGTAAATTAAGAATCTTAATTTTCTAATGAAGTGGAGATTAAGAATCTTAATTTAGAAAAGGGAAACCCATTGGTTGACTTTTACATATACATCTTGCTTTGTCAAAGCAGCTTCCTATTATGTTTATGATGGAAAGGTTAAATTTTCCGTTGGCCTAAAAGTGGTTACATTTTCAGAAGAGGAAGAATCTTTACGTAACACAAGAAAATAAATAAATAAATGGAGGAAGCAAAAGTAGTTGAACAAGATGGTTCATAATTAAAAAATAAAGAAAAAGATAGTTTCAGCAAGGTGGGACCACGACACGTGGAAGAAGCTTAGAGGCTCAAAAGTAAGACATCAGCCCTTTTTGACAGTGACAAATAGCAAATGTTTTTTTGACATGAAAAATTATGTTTTGACTTTTGACTTATATTATCTTTTTTAATAACGTTGTTTTTGAAAAAAAAAAATTATATTTTTAATGTATATTAATTTTTACCTCAACATTTTTTAGTTTTATTTCATATACTAACTAATTATTTGTGACGTCAATTATGTCTAAATCATATGAGAGGGACGATGCCATATTTTCAATGTCTTGCAAAATCCAACCTCTTCATATTTTCTTTATTTTTGCTTAGTCGGTTTGCTATCTCCTAGGAAGGGGAAAAAAAGTTGTATAAATAGACACTGTTACTTTAGAAAAATTTATTTATGGTTGACGAAGTTGAGTAAGTTTGTCGAGATATTTACTCATTTCGTTGAAAAAATTCATATAAACCAAGTAATTAAGTTGACACCTAGTTACCTATTTACCTAATCGTTGTACTAAAAAGACCTCATACTCACCATTTTTTCCTCATATTTTCATTTTTCATAATATTAAATCACGGTTAATGCTTCATCATCCATCGATGACAAAAACCAATTTGAAGGGACGAATTGGTTTCAAACTACTTAATCAATTAGGGATGAGTAGGGAAATAAAATCAATTTATTAATTACAACAAATGTGATTTGATGTTACTAAGATGCTCATAGGCCACATTAAATTATACATCAATTTATATATTAATTAAATTAGTTTTGAAAAAATAATAAATTGGAGAGATAAAATATATTAGGATCTTATATTTTAAATCGAATTCAATCCTGGACTAGATCCTCATATTAGATATCAGAGGGAGTGTTTAACAACTCTGCACAAGGAATCAGGGCAACATTAACACATTGACTTGAAAAAACATTTTTATGATATAATCCCACCAATATATACACATCACCCCTTATCCTTAATGTAAGAGTCGGTTGAATTTCTAAAAAAATTTAGAAAATTAAATAAATTATTTAATTATAACTTTTTTTAAATGTTTATAGATATCATTAGATTATATATTAGTTTATAAGTTAGGTAAGTTAGTTTGAAGAAAAATAATAAATATATTAGTTAATTAATTAGCTTATTTAATCTCTCTTAAAAAAGTTAGCTAACTCTTATTTTAAGAACCGATATGGTATATACAGATATGAAAATATATTTATTTTGGTGTGGCTCATGATTGAACTTCGATGCTTAATCAAAAACAAAGAAGAAATTCTGTTTGGTCTATTGATGCTGAGCATCATGCCTTACGTCGATCCGGTGAAACGGGGAATGTTCGATGGCAGTTGATGTTGGCAAGCATGAAGGAACGGTCAAATTTGGACGCTTGGCAACTTCACTTTTAAAGCATCTTCCCAAATTATTTCCATTTAAAACTTGCAAGTCTTTTTCCAAAGAAGCTTCCGATGAAAAGGGGAACATTCTCATTATTTTTCCCCCTCTGGTCCATATCATTAGTTGGTTTCACATATATATTTTAATTAATTTATTAAAATAGTCTTAGTTTTTGTGATTATTATGGTGTATCTTGTTAAAATGATACGTGTACGCTATTATGTCTTTGACTTTCCTCGATAAAAACTAAATAATAATTATATATTGGTTTGCTTCTCGACTCTTTTTGAGACTATTCTCGAGCTGTTAGAGAAGAGGAGCCTACCTAAGTTCTATGCTAATTCTTCTTTGGTAAACCCATCAGAACCGATCGTTCTGCTATTACAATCGCTTCTAAGTATGATGGCTCACACCGAAAGGGTATATAGAATTGGATTAGGCCTCAGAGATCATATGATCAATTTGAAAGCCTTTACAGCTATAGCAACTTGTATACAACATTCCTGTGAACTCTGTAAGACTGGAAAATCTCCAAATTCGTAAATTCCAGTATGTACGAACTTGAGTAAATTTTACCGACTTATCAAATAGAAACAAGACACGTGGACACTTTCCCCAACCCCAACACTAATTCCTAAGAAGTAAGAACAGCTTTACCCATCCCCCACGCCCCTCTGTAAGTTATTGCTTATACAAAGGCAAGCCATTCAAATAATATGACAGCTATATAGTGATGTCAATCCGAATGGATTTTCGGCTTAACATCGTGAGGGCCTGTCATAAGTTGGAGGAAGGGATGGGCAGTTTTCGTTCATGTTGCTGTATGGCTCCAAAGTGTTGTAGCCAGGCAGCTCCATTCTGTATTCACCAAGAATCTGACAGAACGGGAGCTTGTCACTTTCACTGTTGCACCAACTTGGTAGTCTTGTTTGGTTATCCTCAAAAATCTTGAGCATATACGCATCACGAATCTGTAAATTTTAACAAAAATGCATGATTGTGACTATCTAGCTATCATTCATCCAGATTCACAAAACTAAGTAGGTAAGGTAACTGAGGCGTAACAAAACCTACCGTGAACTCAGTTACTTGAAGGGAGCTGGAAACAGGTCCAAATATTCCAGCCTCTTTATACATTGAGAGAATAAAGGCAACACATGTTGTTGATTTTCCATCACTATATACCCATTCATCTTGTTCTGGAATGGTAAGCAATTGATCGAAAGCTATTCCTCGCTTCTCAGTCTCAGCTAGGATTTCATACAGAGCCAAACCCTGAAGGCATGAAAAACTATGAGGACCCCATCAACTACACCAGAATAAGCCATTTTATACTTTAAGAAACTACACCCAAACAGGAGTTCCTGCCTTCTCACTAAAAGTATAATATGAGAGGTGATATCTTCAGTGAAATTTGGCCCATGCAAAAATATTTTAACGTCTGAAGCTCAGTCCAATTCACAAACTTAATAAAGTTTAAAAGACCCAGCATTTCATCAATCCTCACAGATGAAGGGTGTTTAATTTATAGATCCTTGTAGTTTTGACTAAACATTTCTGCACAAAATAAAAGAATTAAACAAAGACAGCAAGTATGTCCTTGGGTGAGGGAATGTGTGTGTGTGAGGGAAGGAGGGAGATTTTATGGAACATCTAGATAGAAATGCAAAAATAAATAGAAAAAATTAAATTAAAAAACGAGTGCAGATGGATATACTATTTATCATCTGAATCGTTCAAACTCTCTATAAATACCTCAGTCCCTAATCGCTTATTCAAGGCTTCATTCCACATATTTGCAGCATAATCTGGTTGCACTCTAGTCCACATAGACATGACAGAAATTACCTGCAAAGTGAACACATCACTCATAAAAAAACTTCCATTACTCTTCAAGTTGATATCTCCCTTATATTTGAGATCTAGAATTTCAATTTCCCTCCATTCTTTAGGCGTTTAAAGAGTTGCCTTCTAAAGTCAAGAGCACTTTCTCTTTCCTAGACTATCACTCCAATCCATATTTGAAATTTTTTTTAAACAATTCATTGCCGCTTAGTTTGTCAATAACAGTTTTCTGGGCCTGGTAATACAGCAACTGCTTCACAAAACCTGGCTCCATAGCATACTTATGTTACACAATTCATTAGGGAAAAGATGAATACCAAGTGAGCATCAAGAGGTGGAGGATAGTTGTCCGCTACTGTGTCAATCCAACTAAATATCATGTTATGATAACCATATGGCTTGCCTGACATACTCCGAGCATACTCCCATGCAGCAGTAGAGTTAAATTTTGCACGCAACTCTGAATGCAGCGGAAGTAAGGCTATTTGGGGATTAGAATTATCTTTAAGAGCCAGTTCCCACCATTCATCCCATGGTATTACCACTATAATTTCTTCACCCTACATAGAGGAAGACCATTTGAATGAGAGCATCATTTTTATGGTAAAATTTACACATTTTAAAACCTAAAAAGAAACACACACCCACAAATAGCTGTACCATATATTATGATTTATGATTTCTCATACATTCAACCTATGGTACATAAAATCTTTTAATTAATATTTTTCATGGAGTACAAGGCAAAATGGAATTGACTAAAATTTTTACACGATCGATAGAATATAAATTTCTAATTCAGTTGCAGGGTTTTGCAAAGAGCGCACGCTATGATAATGAACCGTAGAGTCATTTCTAATTCTTAATTTTCTTCCTAACATATGTCTGTAGTTCTAAGAGAATGTGTTAAATCAACTCTCCAGCCTGTATAAACCAATATATGATTTCTATTTGGCTCTACTTCACTGGAAATCCAGACCTCTGAAAGTCGCTCCAGATGGCAATTATGAAGCAATTAATATATTCAGTCCACCGAGCAATATATAACAACTTCAGTTTCAACAAAGATCATTTTGAAAGGTTATAATAAAAAAAACAATATATCTCGAAGTGGTGTATATAACTATTATATTTAAATTAGCATACCTTTTCATTCTCATGCCCTGATTCGCCAACCCATAAATTGCCCATTTCATCTTTTAAGCAAACCGCAGTATGACCAGCAAATGCACCAGTTACCCACTTTTCTAATGTCTCAAATCCTCCCCACCTGCCACGGATCTTTGAAACAGCTAGGAAATCTCCTGAATGAACATCTGCAGGATTTATAGTTGCACGCCAAGGCTTACTGCGCTTCTCAAATGTAGCTCCCATGTGTTTCTTCAGAAAATCTAAGTTGGCTTTCTGACCCCATGCAGTGTTAGAGAATAGAGGTAAGACGTCAATTAAGGATAGCAGGGTTCCCAGCATCCCTGATGGCATCAGAAACACAGAAACCCCATGTTGCTTTACCTGCTCAATTCAAAGAGGATATCTCAGTAACTAGTATAAAATGTTTCGAAACGAATCACAAAAAAGACTAGCAAATACATATTCAATTTCTGCAGGCTCTTCCCACGATTCAAATTTCAAGGTATGTTTTTGAGAATAGAAGTAGTAATCCCATGTAATTCTGTAAGGTGTTGCAAACACATAGAGATCCATACAGGTCCAGCTGTGAGCAGCAGATGTCTGCATAAGGACAAAAGAATACAGTTGTAAATTATAACCTTATTGTGAAGAAAGGATAAACCTTAATATAGCAGTATGAACCAATACGGCGAGCAAATTCCATCCAAATCAACTATTATGATTCCATTGACTAAACGAATAAACGGAAAGATGCACGTTTACATTGAATTTCCAGAAAAGGTATGCAGGTAGGTATTAGCAGTTATTGTCTCTGGTATCTGTCCGCAATGTATTCGGACGTAATTCCAGGGCACTGGACCAAGAATCAACCAGAATAAAAGGCATTGTCAAGTAAAATCAGTAATATTGATCCAGAGTGAACCTGCCCAACCACTCCCAATTTACATATTTATGCTGACAAACGCGCCATGCAAGATGATCAGATCATGATCTCAGTTCGTGAACAAAATAGTTCAGTTAATACTTAAAAACACACTACCTGATAGACGCAGAGTTATCTTCTATTTTGCTTGACTACGAAATGGGACAATCCATCCTATCTATATTGTACAGAGAAAAACAGAAATGGGACCTTCAAGACTTGCGACTTCGCATTAAAGCAGAATAACAAACCTGGAGGTGGAGAATGCCACCTCCCAAGCCTGGATCATCCCTGTTCCCAGCGGTGAACTCCAGCTTAGCTTTATTTTCATAAAAGCACGCTCCTTTCCACTCAATCGAGAAGTTGTCAGGGGTCACAGACCCAACAAAATAGGGAAGCAAATCCACGGCACTGTGGAAGTTGTTAAGCACAGGCCACGAAATCCCAGGAGGAAGAACTGGAAGCACGTCGTTTACTCTAAAAGGAACCTTGAAAGCATAAGCAATAGACCAGGACCCAAACCCTAGAATCCATAGCAGAACAAAACACAAAGGAGGAGGAGAAAAGGCAGCCATGAATAAGGGGTTCTGGTTCTTGTAAAAAAAAAATGAAGAGAATCAAAGGCAGGTGACTGGGATTTCCTGGAGATTCAGGAGAATTTGCTGATTCAATCCGTCAGGGCATTTGGATTATGAATCGGGCCAGGGTACGTTCAGGGTCAAGAGGGAGAGTCGACTATGATCTGTAGAATTGGAAAAGAAAGAGAATTCTCCTTCATGGATACCATATGTGGGACCCAGACGTACGTATCGGTAAATTATAGACCCATGTGTCCACTCCTTTTGGGCCAGAGTATCCAAAACCGCTTTCCTTTTTTCCCAGAAAATTAATTTTTAAGAATTCTACTTTAACTCAATTATAATTCATTAAATTGACACCGTTAGCTTGAAAAAAATTGTTAAATTTACATTTGACCCATTTCCATTACTGTTATAAAATACGTAATTCAAAATAAAACTCCCCCATACATGGTAAATCATGTTAAAAAAATAATGTTCATCTCTGATTTAGAAGGACTCCAAGGCAAAATGATGTGCTTTTAAACTGTGATCAAACATTAAAAAATGTTTTCCAATTTTACTTTTAATAATGAATATAATAATTTTAGGGTAGCCAAAGTTTTTTAGGGAAAAAAAACTCATACTAACACTCCCGAAGAAAAATTTTAGGCGTTCTATTCGTTTAGAAAACATTACCATTTCCCAAAAAAGCCAATTAACCATGTTAACTAAAATTTTAAATTAGTAAATTTGGCGTATTTAAGCTAACATATATTTACGTTTAGGCAAGTTTACAGTGTCCAAACATCTCATGAAATGCTATGAATAATTGGGATGATAAATATCACCGAGCAGCCATAAAATATTTATTGCACTGTTGCAAAAGTATATTTATTTCTCACAACGTTATGTATTTGAGTTCAATCTATTTTTGCATCCTTTTCCATACATCCACCTCTCAATATATATTTTATGCGTATTTGGCAGTAATCCTTTCTGGCCAAAAAATAAAAACAAAACTTCATTTATTTATTTTTCCATATGTTGCCGATCACAGCAAATAGTAATAATTTTATTAATAACAGTACTTAATCTATGGTAATACAATTTTAATTTTGCCCATAAGTCTAAACTCTAAAGTTTAAACATCTCCAGTTCCACTTAAGCATCCATTTACGCATCCGTCCACACAGCTTGACACTTGCTCTGCATCTGCAAAAAAAATTGAAAAAAGAAAAAAAAATACAAGAGTATATAAGAAACCTATATATTAAATATACGTATATGTAGAAAGACATGTATATTTTAAAAATTTTATATTTATTGGAGTAAAACAATGAAACCGAAAAACATTGATTCTCAATTTGTAACTATTTTCTTCCAACTAGGTAATTTTGAAGAACTCATGCAAAGTAGGCATGATATATAATCAGTCCAGAGTAACGACTCATGAAATCAAAAATGAATTTTGATGAAAAAATGAGAATTTGAAAAGATGCATGTTCATGGCTATTATTAAAAGCTGAAAAAAATCATAAAAAAAATTTCATAACAAATAAACCGCATGCATTAACAAATTTCGATATATATAAGAAATAATAATATGTGTACAATGTTCACTTGTTAGTAATAGAAAAGTAGCATGTATATTCATGAAAAGAGGTAGTTACTTATGTTATCGCGAGTACTAATGTTGGAACAGGAGGATTGAGCACAAGGCAAAGCACAGTTATATTGGCCATCGTTCAAGTTCTTCTCATGTTGGTGAAGGCATTGAGCAATGCAGCCAACAGAACATAGTGCCGCACCAACGACTCTGCCACTAGCAAGACACTGTGGCATGCAATCTTTGAAACATGTCAAGAATGACTTTGCCTCGTATTGGCCTATTACCACTTGTAACACCAAAACCACCACTACTATTGACCTTGTCATCTTCTTCCCCTCCATTTCTATATATATATATATATATATATTGTTTCTCTCAGTTTGTATGTATGGCTTTGTGTTGTAGAAGAAGGTCTTGTGATCTCCTTGGCTCATCATAGGATGGTTTATATGGGGTTACAAATGGGCTTGTGTGCATAAAATGACTGATCAATAAATCAGATTCTTCTAGATTGGTATCATGAGAAAAGAATTTCTATTCTTGTAAAATGTGTATCTTTATATATCTTTTACTTTTCTAAATACTGTTGGTTTCATTTGCAAGAAAATGGAAGCACTGAAATTTAAAATGCTTACAAAATATTCACAAATGCTAATGCATTGAGTTAATTAGCTTCCTAAAATAGCGATGTTATTCATTCATGTTAGGGACATGAGACAATGAGTTATAAAATTAAGGGGCCAAAATGAAATATTACATAAAGTTAGAGGACTAATGATGCATAATGCTGTCTTTTATTCTCTAATTCATAGGACATCTTTTTCTTTAGATTGACAAGGAAAGAAAAATCCTAGGTGAGTAACTCATAAGAACTTTCCTTCTTAATTTTGACTCTGTGATTTAGGTGGAAAAAAGTTGCAGGTTGTATTAAAACGTAACCTAAGGGGGAGAACAATCTTGGATTATGATCCCCTCATCAAAATAATCTCACTTTATTTACTCATTAAATTTTAAATACTTTTT
>QFDD01003605.1:0-16551 GCA_006871305.1 Vachellia collinsii
AATATAATCTTACACATTCGATAGAAACAAAGCCTAGCATCCTCAATCAATAACATCTTGAAAAGAGTGGTGCATGGTAATCACAACCTCTAGTAGACAGATTAATAGCCTCTATGGAATCCGAATAAATCCCAAAGTTTATGAATCCTCTCTTTTATTCTAACACAAGTTGAGACCAAGTATGTTCCTATTAATTCAGTTATTGTAGGAGGGATGCTGGTAAGTTTATAGTTAAAACCATATATCCATCTATCGTTTCCATCCTTCAGGACACCCCATAGCCATTACCGTAACTTTGCATCATTGAGCCGTCCACCTCAAGTCTGATTGTTAACATTATATTGTTGTTACTGTATTCTGTCCTTCATAGGGTGGGGCAATCTTGTAGAATCCCTTGCAAGTCAAGAGGTCCTGATCCAGAGAGGCGCCAAATTGGCTTGAGTTGGCATTACTACGATCCGTGAAATTAAGAGTACCAAAAATCTTATTGCAACGGGTCACCCATATATCGCAGCATATATATCAAAATAAGGCGGGCCACAGAACCTTCTTTACATGGGGCATTCCAACTTCATGTGTTAGGTTCCATGTAACTCCTTGTAAGGACAAAGAGGCATCCCACGTGGAAGACTTGATCGTTCACAAACCTCCATCTATCCCTGGCATTTAAACAATATAATCCCGTAGCAGGTGCATCGAGTTCTCATCTTTGTACCTGCCAATGCCATTTTCAAATATGTTTTTAGAGATGAATGACTTGATCTTCTTTGGCATGAAATGTTTCTGTCTCGAGTCTAATGGTCATGCTTTAATTTCTATTTAAAAATATCACATCACACTCTAATGAAACAGATTATTAAGAACAAAAGAGCATAGTTCAACATGTTTCATCCAGTGAAAAAGGTACGAGTGGTTCCACAGAAAATATTGTACCTCCATTCCCTAGGCGTAGGCGATGCATAAACATCTCAACAAGTTTCATTTAAATGTTTTAAAAAATCAGTAGAGCCCTTGTAAAACTTTTGAATCAGTGTTTCTCCAAAGTATTCGCATGCAAAAAGCATCTAATTATATTTATAAATATTTAATTAATATTCATGATATAATTAACATCGATGCATTGGGTAAAATATACTCCGTCATATTTATAAGCTTTACATAAGTATAAAAATTTTGGCCAACAAAAAATAAATATAAAAATTGACGTTGGGTCGAAATTAGTTAAAAACTGTTATTAATTGGTTGAAAAAACAAACCACTCCGTAGAAAGTAGCCGTGTAGTTGATCTGTATTTGGCGGCGTCGGAGGGGACGCTGTTCTACCTCCACGGCTTTCTTTCTTACTAGCATCTCTCAACGACGTAGAAGTCAGAGGAAGTCGGGAGGAAGACCACGCTAATTTTTGGATGAGCTTGAGAAATGGAGGGCGATGAGGCCAGGCGCGTGCTGGGTTTCTCGCCCAATTCACGTCCTACGCCCTCTGAGGTACCTTAATTTTCATCCCTCTCCTTTTTCTTAATCAACTTCATAGAACTGCTGGCCTGGGTTCTTTTTAGGTGATTGCCAAATCGAATTTACTCCTCAGTGGACTGAATTTCAAATTATAAGTTCAATTCATTTTTCATTTGAGTTCTGTTTCCACACAGGGTTGGGTACTCTGACGATCATGAGTGTAGTGTTCAGTCCCAGTCTTGCGTTTGGCACATAAGCAGATGTTTTGTAGGTTGATGATTGCGTTCTAATTTTGACAGTATTTATTGATCAGGTTAAAGCAGCTTACAAAAAGAAGATATGGGAGTCTCATCCTGACCTATTTCCAGCCCATGAAAAGCCTCAGGCAGAGTGCAGGTTCAAACTGGTGAGCTGCATAGTTTCTTATCATAGCTTCTGGCGTTGGATATTCATGTGGAAACTTTTCCTTTCTTATCTCCTTATTGGGATACACATTAAAGTAATATTATCCCTGCTGACCAGTTCTAATACTTAGAGGACTTATACTTAAATGAGTTCCTTGGTGTTGTCTATCCCAAAAATAATAAAAATTCGGGGTGTTTGATATCAGGTTTTTCAATAAACATATGACTAGAAAATTTTAGACCCAGTTATTTGGCGTTGACGCGCAAGAAATAGTTACGTTTATCCTTAGTTGAAAATAAATTATTGCGAACTCTAAGATTTATATCTAAGTTTTTCCCTATTTAGATTTTTTGAACTTGTTACAATAGCCTCATGAAAGATAGAGTTGGAACTGGATGCTTAAAGCCGGCTTATGGCTTTCAATTATCTCAAGTCACTCTATCTTGGTTTTGGAGAGGTATATTACTTGATAATATCTTTTCCCAGCCTGTGTTATCAATGAAGATGATTGTCATGTATCCCGGGTTTGATATTTATGCTGAGGCATGATATGATATTCAGTGATAAAAACTTTCCCCTGAACACTGTCAACATACGGAGAGTATATTTTCTCCAATTATGGAAAACAATCCTCATTGGTCAAAGCTTATTCCCTCCTCTACCCCCCAACTGGTCCTTTCTCTGGCCTTGATTTAAAGTTGCATCAATTCGGTGTGACTGTGTAAGAGTCATTTGCTTGAAGCATTGAAGAGCTGAAAGCACGTCCTTAGTGAGGGTTTTTATGCCATCTTCCTCTCGGAAGTGTTAGACCTGGAAACACACAATGATGGGACTTTATCCTGTCAGCTGCTGATTGACCCATGAAGCATATAATATTCGACTCATTCATGGGAGGAGTAACAAAAAGTTTCTGTTTCACTGCAGATTTCACAAGCTTATGCATGCCTGCTGTCTGGTAAGCCTCCTGCCCACTCTATGAAGTATCCCAAGATATAACGGTTTACAAATACCTAAGTTTATTACAGATATTATTATTGAAGAGGTTTAATGGGATCGACTGATGCATGGCTTCAGAAATTACTAGACTTATTTTTTTTAATTTTCTGTTTCCGAATTTTGAGTTTGATTTGCATTTATTATATTTAAAATTATAAGGTAACATAGGGCTTTAATGAATCCTTCTTTTTAATAGATCAGAACAAGATGATAAAGAAAGGTCTTTGCATTTATATTGTCCGTGTCCCGATTATTTCACACATGTCCTTGATATTAGGGGAAGGATTAGCCATTTCAGGCCTTCTCATGCTTGAATTTCGACAAATGTGCTTACACTGCATTGTCTGACCAAGCTGATGGACATAGGTTTAGTTCAATATATTTGATTACTCTGTTATCGTTCCTGCCAGGCTTCCTGAAAAGCTTTCTATTTCCCTGGTACTCTGCGGTAAATAGACAATGCAATGAGTACAATAGAGGTCCTTAAGTTATAAAGCTAGATGAGCTGGTCAAGAAGTTCTCAGCCTTAGATCATAAGCAATTGATCAAGATTGTTTATTTTTCATAATCCCTCTCACCCTAACATAAGATCAGTTTCTCATTTTATATTCATAATATTTGTGTGCGTGCCCTGCTAAAATTGCTGAATACAAAGCGTGTTACAGGTGGGAGAGGAGATGTTCTAAATTCAGGTAAATTATCATCATGTTCCTCCTGGTCCATGCATTACCTGTCATTACTTTTTTTTTTTTTTTGCCTGCTTATGTTCCTTCAACCTAAAACTCTGTCAAATCTTGATGACGTTGATTGTTATGTTTTGAATGCAACGTGATTATTGTTTAGCTGAGTATACAAGAGTTGTGAGAACTGGAGTCCCGAGGGCTAGTGGAGGCAGGAAAAATAATCCTTTAATTAAAGTACCCTTCATTTTAATTATTCTGGGAACAGCTGCACTTGGAGGTTTAAATGCTGCGAGGTGATTGACAATCTCAACCGTACAGCTGATTATTTCTCATTTCGCTTGGTTATACAATTAGAATATTGGACTACACTAGTGTTGATTATTCTGCAGGGCTTACAAAAAGCAAAAGGAAGACTACCCTTCGCACAATCCTTTTCTTCCTTGATGCCTAGGAAAGCTCATCATGCTTTTTCGGGAATTACACGTTTTTGTGTCTTGTAGAGGCGCCCTGGAGGCTGGAGCTAGAGACTTTGTGGGAGGCAGAACAGAATGACTGAGGTCCCGTGCCTTGTGTTCTGATTGGGGGCATTATTTCTAATAAAAAATAATAAAAGTAATTTTAAAGATTGTTTGAAATACATAATTAATTCAAAAAATAGTTATTATCAACTACTCTATTATAAGAAAATCTCTTCACAAATTACCCGATCGGTCATGTAATGTTTCTGTTACATTATCAAATTTCATTTGTTATTGTGTTATTATTTCCCGGGAAAAAAGCATCTCTACCAAAAGATCTGGTAATTTAGGAGTGCATCATTCTGTTTCTTGAAGCATTGGTTGAGCAGGACTTAATCGCATATCTTTAAGCTAGAGCTGGAAAAAAAAATTGCAAAAAATTGATCCAAGTTGATCATGACCCGACACCAAAACGGGAAAAAAAATTATTTCCCTTTCAAGTTTATGAGGAAAAAAATATGTGGGGGTGGGGTTTATATTTTTTCGACTTTAACTGCGCAGAACTTTCTCGCTTCGAAATGAAAAAGGAACGTGATGATATCCTGGATTTTTTCGTAAAATAATATTTAGGTCACAACAAGTCGATTTAATAACAATTGGATTCTTAATTGATATAATTACCAATAGGAAAATTTTAGTTGCAAGTCCTCATTTCTCATATTCAAAACATTTATGACCCCTGTGGTTCAATTACATAAAAGAGGATTACATGTAATTTTAATGCATTACATCAATTACATTATTTGGTTAGTATAGTAATGTAATTAAATGTAATCCTAATCACAATAAATTACATCAAATCAAGTAATCCCAATACATAGTTTTAGCCATGTAATCCATATTACATCTTGTATAAATTAACATATGTAAACTTATATCTATCATAAATTAGTATTTAAACATTTCTATCATTCATTTTTAGTTTTAATAAAATTAAAAAATTTATTTCACATTTTTTTATCTTTTATAAATAAAATATGAATTTCATTTTATAATTCCTTAATAACATATCAAATAAAAGTGATATACTAATCATTCATTTACATTACATTCTCTCACCTGTTACGTTCCATTTCTCTGAATTCCATAAGCTATTAGATGATTGATGTTATAGGAGAAGGAAATACTTAAAAAATTTGAACTGAACAAGCGGAGCCCCATGAGCATGGAGAACACATTGAAATCATGTTCGAGCAGATTTCTTTAGTCTCTAAATCCACCTTTGTGGTGGTGGCAAGCCTTTGTATATTGGGTCTTGATCTAACCACTTCAAAAGGCCGAGTTCGACGTAAACCCTAATGTATATTCATGGACGGAAATTAAAACGCCGGCTATGCGCGCTATGTTATCAAGCTCTAAGCTTCTTGATTTTTAAGTCGAGCAACTTCAGGTTTATAAAGGAGAAAAGGGGGGAACAAAAAGCCTCTGGGAACATATCTTCTCCGCGGAATAGACCATAAGGAGAGCAATGAAAAACATGTGCCAGAAGAGCCTCCCACATCCTTCTTCTGCAGAGATTAAGGTTCTCCGGCAAGCAGATGGACATGTGCAGAGAGTAAAAAGCCTAACGTCACCCACGATTCACAGAATCGTCGTCGTCGTCCATCATGATTTTCTACAAATCCCTCTAATGCTAATTTAGTGGAGGTACCCAATCCCCCACCATTAGATCCAATAGACCATTAATATGGTGGTACGTTTGTGATTTGTCATATAGCCAACGTTCTGCTTGTCACACAATTACTTCAACTCCGGAACAATTCCTGCATCATCTCCACTCTCATTAAGCGTGATAGTGACCGGCTGCCATCCAGACTGATGAATTACAATCCATTTCTTGACCGTGATGATCATATTCAAGATCTGAAGTATCACTCCTAACTTAAGGTCTGTAAGGCATTCTTTCCTTAGAATTAAAGATGCTTCATATCTAATAAAAACATAATAAAAAAGAAATGTCAATACGTCAGTGGTGAAGTTTCAGGAACCTTATTAAATAGGTAAATTTGCTAATATAAATTCTACCTGCACTGGGAAGACAAAATTGCAGATCGTCCAGATGATGAAGCAAGGAACTCTTGTATTCGATCCCATGTTGTTTTTGGATACTGATTAACATTACCGCCTATAATGTTTACACAATCCCATAGTTTCTCGGATCTACCAATATATAACTCTAATGCACCTACTCTTGGTTTTACTACCACGTTTAGCTTGATTGCATAGTCTAAGGCCTTCTTGGCATCAGTAGTTCGATATTTGGAATCTCCATAAGACATGCAATCGGTTATATTTGCTACAGTTGGCATAAGCTTTTCATCCTTTAGAGTGTTTAAGACTAGTAGAATAACACCGACGAGGCCTTGCTCATACTCAGAAGGTGGTGGATATCCCTGAACTCCCAAGATAGCATTCTTAGAACTCGTATTGGCAATTCCAGTGAAGGAAGAAGAAGGCGTATGTTTAGAATCACGAAGATGCCTCAGGTTCAAATTCTCATAATGAAATGCTTGGCCACATGATGGGTCGTAGCCTGCAGGGGGTACATGTAAGTTATGTAGATCAGTAGATTGAGCAGTGCTTGGATTAGAATCTTCTCTGCTTCGCTGATGAAAAGTAAGAGTACTTTTGACATTCCTAGAATATGGAGAATTATGTAGCATACGTATATCATGAAATGAATTTGGGGCTGCAGACAATTTAGATCTATCTGAACGAGGAGGAACTGGTTGAAATGTTTGAGCATGAGAATCAGGAAGAGGCAAATTCGGTCCAGACATGGGCTGTATATGAAGGTTGTTTGACTTCAGAGAACTGTGATAGAGATCTTGAGGAACTTCATTAGAGTTGCCCCTCTTATTTTCTGAGCAATCTTGGTTGCTTAGAAGGTTAGGGATAAACCTACCATTTGGGACTACGGACTCGCTACTTAAGAAGAATTCGTGTGGAGCTTTTCGGAACAGCTTCCCCAGTGATGGTGCTAGTTTAAGAGGATCTTTATTATCACCCCCTGAAACTGTAACAGGTAAGCTTGAAGAGCTTGTTGATAAGTTGAGCTGATTGTCAGTTTTCGAAACATATTTTACTCTGTGTTTCAAATCACCAACGCTTCTAGTAGTATGGGTATTATGACTGCCCATATCAAGGTTTTCAGAACGGAGAGCCAGTGGCTGACTTATTTGACCTGGCTCAGCAACCGGGTTTTCAATCCTCTCAGAATTAGAGATATGGTTACCACTTGCAAGGCATGATGATTCGCCACTGGATAGTGGGTCCCCGCCAGACAAAAGGCTCGTCCAGAGCCATACACATTTTGCTGCTGCAACCAGAGGAGCAGATGCTTTTGGTGGTTGTGCTAGAAGAATGTTATATTTTCTCAGGCGCAGTTGATGCAGAGCATTTGAGAAATCCCTATCTCCAGAAATCAGCAAATAATTTGTTGGAGCAGGGTTGTCTACTGCCCATAACAACATATCAACAAGAATTTTCTTATCACTGGCATCTTTCACACCTGTAACAACTTCACGACGTCAAATTGACACCAAAGAGGCATGCAGCTACTTTGCCATTTTCATCGATAGCCTTCATGCTTAAATAGTTACATTACCATCCAATATCATACAAGAGCAACACTTGCGTCAAAACTCTGACTCTACCAGTGCCCTTATAACGTGGGAAGAAGGCAATATCAATATGTGGAGACAGTAAATACTATATCACAGATAACAGGAACATTATACTTCTTTGAAAAACCGGTGCGGAGGGATTATAGACTCCACAAACAACATTTTGTAGCAACATAAACATTGATCATTTCAGATTCAAGGATGAAAAGGGAAAGAATGGACAGATGGCAAAAAAAAAAAAAAAAACTAAACTCAACGCAAGACTAATCGCCGAAGCAGACTTCCTTTTCTTTCTCATGGTAAAGGATAAAGAATAAAAACAAGACGACAACGAAACCAAAACCCACAATAGTACAGATTAGGTATTTGCCGCAACCTTTACAGCGATTAAAGCATGCTTCGGGTGGCAGGGTATAAGGGCACTAGAAACGAAAAGTTGGGAATAGAAGGAAATAAATACCGGCTGGAATGTGATTGAGAGAAATTCCTGTGCTAGAAAGTGCTTTCTGAACGAAGGATGGGATCCGACTTGTATCGCCGTAGGCGGAGATGGAGACGGGACCACAGTAGTTCATCTTGATGAGCGCAGAACTAATATTCTGGGCAATGGCGTGAGGGTCGCAGCCCTTTGGAACCGGGCAGTTCTCAATGTCCCACCACACAGAGATCTTGGCTGAGACGTATTGCAGCTCCGCCCTTCCGCTAGCGGTCACCTCCGGCTCAAAAACGATGACATTGTAGCCGTTTTTGCCCTCAGCTCCAGCCATTGGCACACGGAGGCGGGATCGATCACAACATGTATCCGATGGATTTGCTTCAATCTCTGGAGTCTATAACCTCTGCATCGGTTAACTTGAGAGGGACTAGGGGAGGGTTTGATCGGAGGCGGCAACTGTTAATTTTAAATGTTCGAAAGTCCAATAAAATATCATACCGTTGTTTTAATTATTTAAATGAATAGTCAATTTTTTTAGGGATAATCCAAAATAAATATAATATAAATACATAAATCCTAATTTAAATTTACATTTTTATCAAATCTCTAAAAAGGTTTATATATTTTATTTGGTATTTCTGAATTTCATAATTTTACAAATATGTTCTCTTCATTTTTCTCTTCCCTTTTTTTTACCTAACTTTTTTTTTCTTACTATTTTTTTGACAAGATCTTTCCTCCATGCTTCATGTCTTCCCTTTATTTTTTAATTTTCTAAAAAAGTATGCACAGGATAATTATTATTTGACATAATAGTTACTAAAATGTTCAAATGCTTTTGTTGCTCACTTGTATATTAAAAATAACAAAATAAATAAAAATTGAATAAAATAGTAAAAAATTCAGATTAAAATAAAAAAAAATTCAAAAACAATATAGCAATCTACTAATTGTCGTAAAAAAAAATTGTTAAACTTTTCATAGTAATTTTTTTACAAAAATTTAGAATAAAATAGCAATTGAAAAGTTAAGGTTGAAAAGAGAAATTATCAAAATATATTATTAATATTGTTGAAAGTCAACTCAAAATTAAAAGTTGATATCCCAATAATTTAATTAGGCATAGATTTTGACATTAGGATGAATAAAATTTCTAATTAAAAAATTGCTTTTTGTTTTTAGTGATAAAGAGGTATTATGATATTTTAACAACATTCAAAAATTCATATTGAGGCCTATAGGCTTTATTGGAGTTTTGATGAAAGTATGGGTCTAAATAAAGATTTGTGCATTTTGGTTGAATTTAATAAGATTTTTTTTAAAAAAAAAAAATCACTACGAGATTAGCAAAAAACAATGCAGTGAATATAATAAGTAACATATAGTGACAAATTCTAGAGTATGGGCCTTCCCTCTGACAGGGTTTCTTCCTCCTACTGCTGAAGGCCTTTCATCTCTCTTTGTGAGGAATTTAGCTTGCTGTGAGTGGAGTTCCGACATCTCTACCCCAGCATGTGCTGATGGGGAGGGCATTTAGTTAGGGTGGTTTGTTGGGGGTTTCAATTTTTCTTTATGTTTGCTTTTGGTGGTGGCTTCCATGAGCTGTGAGGCGTGGATTGAGGGAAGGGAGGCCCAATTGGTAAAGAATAGGATCTCGGTGACGGTGTAGGATGGAGTTCGATGGCACGGCCTTATGGAATTTTGGGTTTCCCCGTGCCTCTTCTGGTTGGATCCAAGTGAGAGCACTACCCATGGGCGTTGAAGAGATGGTTTCTCACCTCCGATATGTAGAGTCGGGAAAATGGGTCGGGCTGGCCCGATTAAGCTCGTTTAAATCGAGGGCCGGGCCTGTAATTTAGTGTCAAAAAAGGAAGTCGGGCCTAAGAGGGCTGGCCCTGTAGGGCCGGCCCATTTAGGCCCTCCAACTTTTTTTTTTTACTTTAAACATTTTTTATTCTTCCTATATTTTTCTTACCGTTTATCTAATGTATTATATTATAACAACTTTCTCTTTTCCTTCAAATTGTAAAAGAAATCTTTTCAAGTCAAATACTTATTTTCAGTTATTGAATGTGCTATATAAAGACAAACATTTAATTTTCACTCATTTAATTTTTATTCTTTCCAATTTTAATATCAAACTTGTTATGTTGTTTGCCACATACAAACTACTTTTTAAAGGCCAAAATTAAAAATGTATTATTTTAACTTAAACTATTTGAATAAAGTGAAAATATGTTAAATATATATGTGACCCATGTTAAACATCTTCTTACTTCTAATTATAAATCATTTGACTACTAATAAAAATAATTTTCATGTCCAACTTTGCCAAAGACCGAAAATGATGGTGGTGGTGATAGTGTTACGAATAAAATTATTGATATTTTTCACCTCGCTGAAGCAGAGCCTTCTGCGCCAATTCCTAATGAAGCTCAGTTAAATTTAACTGTCATTGAAATTAGAGATAATGATGAAGATTGATGAAGAAAGAAGCTTATATTGTATGATTTGTGAACTTAAATTTAAGATCTTCAGAGTATTTATTATTATCGATGTAGTTATTTAAATAATAAGATATGACTTTTTATGTTTTTGAGTAAGGGAATTGTATTGGTGTTAAAATTAATGTTATATTTTGTAAAAAAAAAAAAGTAAAAAGGGCCTCAAGCCCGCGGCCCGACCTTTCGAGGGCCGGGCCTGAAAAATGTGGGGAAATTAGGGGGTATCGGGCCGGCCCTAATTCCCCACTCTACCGATATGATAGGTTTTCTTGTTTCTTCTCATTTGATTTGGTTTGGGTGCATGTGATTGCTGATTGGAACTCTCAAATCTGGTGTTTCAGGGATGGGATGGTATCTGTGGTGTTGTTTGTTGCTTTTTGGAGGCTTTTATGTTGAGGTTGTCCATATTGTTGTTCCTTTCCACACATTTGTGTGGATATTATGTCACTGCTCTTATGGTAGCATATAAGTGGTTAAAAGGGATTGTATCTTCAGGGTGATTCTTAGAACCCCCATCCCTTATTTTTGGCTTTGTCTATGAAAATTATCTAGCTTCTTCGGCAATGGCGGCGGCGGCAATAACGGCAATGGTGAAGCTCTCTTTCCGTGTTTTAAGGTTAGGGTTTTGGATGGTAGTGTTTGTTTAGACTGGGTTTGTGCTCTGTTGGTGCTTTTCATGCTCTGTAGGTTATGTTTGATTCAATGACATCTATATTTCTGTCAGGTAAAAAAAAAATCTAGAGCATGGAACTCATGTTTTATTAATTTCTCTTTTCTTACCCTCTAGTGTGCCAGCTACGCTCGATTTCTTTCTTTCTATATAATTAATTAATATTTACTTTTGCTGTCTTACATAAAGCTTTGGTCAGGCAAGAAGAAGGTTTGAGTTTTCTGTGCAGCACAGGCCGGAGAAAAATACCAGGTGAGGTAGGTCAACAGGGAAGAGGGGGAAACTGGGGAATGTGGAAAGGGTTCTGCATAATATGGGCAACTAGGAAAGCCAGCACTAGACCAGAACCACATAAAAAGGTAAACACAGACTAACAACCGTTTCCCCTTTCATACTTAGCAACCGCATGGCTCTATCATAAAAAAATAGTATAAAGTCACTAGCTAGGTCGATATAATTTTTTACACCTCACGGCAGATGCTGCTGTAGAGAATCCTTTCGGCCAGGCCATGGTCTCAGTTCAGCGGCCAGTGGGTTGGATTTGAGTACATTTAAAAGCGACAGGCCTCTGTCATGTTGGTGGTTGAATGGATAGGCAACTGAGTTGCCCAGTGCCAACGGGATGGAGAGACAATTCAGATATTTTCATTCCACACGATCTCACTGCCTTCAGTTATTTGTCATTCTCTCTGTGCACTCATCTTGTAGCGTGTGTTCCATGACATCTTCGTATCTTGGAATTAAATTATTAAAATATTTCTAAGGAGTGAGTGAGGGCTTGTATATACGTATTCTCTTTCGTTTTCATCCACTCATTCCATTCATCCCTGCCTCGATGAATACTTCAGAAATTCAAGTGTGCGTTGTGTTTCATGTCGAGTCAACGTCTCGTTTACTGCCTATGGGCCTAAAGCTGCATGCAGGGGAAAGTACTTACGCGTCTTTGGTTGGACTTGTGGGCCCCCATTGTGTGAGCCAGCATGGGCAAAAGCCACGGAGTATGGCAATAATGCCCACCCAAACGCACTTCCTCCACTCTTTTCTTTCCCCTGGAGGAGGATCCAACGCTTCAAAATTCAATATCATCACTTCTGTTTAATCCGTTTTATCCCAAACATACTTAAATCTGTTTCAGCGTTTCTCATTAGGCAAGAATGGCCTGAAATTGTGAATGGTTCATTATATTAGGAGGAACTGGCGCCCAACTCGATCATGGGCCAGAAGTAGCAGTCAAATATACCGTGTTATTGGACAAAATATATGGACACGCCGTACATCACAGTCAATAACATACAACTTCATAAGCGCCTTTTTAAATTAGCTGTGTAAAATATTCTTTCAATGTAATTTTATTTCATAAGGTAAACATATAAAAATAGTTTTATTTAAAACATTATTCCAAATAGGCACCGATTAGGTGACCACAGTTTCAAAAGGTGTTTACTTGATTGAAGACTAAACGATGATGCAAGTAGGACATGATGAAATTAAAAAAATGGATATATCAGTAAACCAGCAAACTTTATATACATATACTCGTTTTCAAACAGTCCATGTTATCCTTGGAGTTGGAGGTGGTCTTGAGGTGCATCTCTCCATGCACACCGTTGAATTGATCTAATGGTTTCCCGATAAGCCACGCCAGAAGTTATCTTGTCCATTTGAGGCAGACCGTGTCCGTTTGTTCAACTTTGATCGCCTGCAATATCGTCCTTTGGTCGCGTCCGTCACCTGTCAATTCTCGATTCTTCGCCTCATCTTCGTTCCTCTTTCCTCGCCAATCGCCATTCGTAGTGGGTTGGATGCATCTGGTCAACATGTGATAAGCTGGGCGAAACCATACCGACATAACATAAGAAAAAGATTAAAAAAAATAAACCACAGTTCCTCTTAGAGGATAAAATTAGAACAAGAGATATCTCTATTGATTGGTTTTTTTTTTTTAATATAGGAAGTGAAATTATTTGATATTAATATCCATAACAATAATTTGGATTTTTAAATAGTTTTTTTTCCGGCAGAGAATGTGGTAGCTTTTTGGCAGGCAAAAGGTGGCAAGGCATCAGCATGCAAGGTCGAGGAATTTGAGAGGACCAACGAAGTTAGGAAGGACAGGAACTTGGGAAGCAAAGGAGATGATTAATTGCTAAAGCGTGAGAGCCACAACGCGTCGATGATCTAGGCAGGCGTGGACCGTGCGATTGATCCGAGGGTGTGTGGAAGAAGTGGGCGGGCTGCCCCATTCCCAGATCCATCCTCCGACATAAGATCCGATGTCGCCATCGGGAACCAGTGATAAATGACGCTACTACTTGACAATAGGAATTAAGCGGTGCCCGACTAAAGTAGATAGACTGATAGGCGCACGAGGGTTCGACGAAAGCTCTGCTGTGGGTAGGGGTGGAAACAGGCCAGACGGTCTGTCAGGGGCCTGTGGCCTGGCCTGTAAAAGCCTGCACAGGCCAGGCCTTTTACAGGCCCAGGCCCAGGCTCAGGCCGCCTGGGAGGCCTGTTTCCCAAAACAGGCCCAGGCCCAGGCCGCCTGACAGGCCTTTTAGGCCTGTCAGGCGGCCTGGGCCTGTTTTTTTATTTTTTGAATATATTTATATTCCTTGATCTTTTTAATAAGTATGTTTTGAAGAATAAACCAAATGTACTATTTTTGCATTGATAAAATATTAAACGATACCATATGTTATAAATATTACTTGTTAAATTATGTTATGATCTACTGATATGCATTTGATTTATTTTTTACTAGGTGTTCGAACAAGAAGAAATCATATTGAATATTTGATATTTTGTGGTTAGTAGCTATGCTTTGTTAGTGCAATTGTTATAATGATGAACATTTCTTATTTCCTAAGTTGTTATATTATTAGGTTGTGCCTTGTTGATTAATTAGATTTTAATATTTTTTTATGTATTTTAGATTTTTTTTTTAATTTTTTTAGGCCTGAACAGGCCACAGGCCAGGCCAGGCCGAAAACAGGCCCAGGCCCAGGCCTAAAAACCGGCCTGTATACAGGCCACAGGCCAGGCCAGGCCTGGTACACGCCAAACAGGCCAGGCCTGTTTGGGGTGGAGCCTGGCCTGTTTCCACCCCTAGCTGTGGGCTTTGCGTGATATTTGGTTTAATGGTTTGTCCGTTATCTGATTTGCACAGACTACCGTTCAGGATATCTAACAATGGATGCATATTTTGGTCAGCTAAAACAACAATACTAATAATGCCAATAGCCAGGGTTTTGTACCGTAGATGATACTACATACTTGCACTAAAGCTCTCCTAAACGTGTGGCAGTAACTTTAAAACCTTTATAAAGAAGAATTAAGATTCAATTTCATCCCGAAAGTTGTTGTTCAGGAGCAATGTCATCGTACAAATTTTCAAATGGTAGCAATTTCGCCCCTTTCATTATTTACGTGAATTTTGAGAACTAATTGATCAAATATATTAAGTTGGCAATCTAGGTCATTTTTGTTGTGATTTTAATTATAGATCTACCTTAAAAGTTTTTCACTAAAGGACAATGTTATTTCGAAAGTTTTCATTTTTTGAGTAATGTTGCCCCATAAATTTTAAAATTGTGGTAATTTCACCTCATATGTTATTCAAATTAAGTTTACCTACTAGTTTGATTAACTATGCTAATCTAACATGCCCATTTTTTAAAGTTAGATTTATAAATTAAAAAAAAATATCGCGTCTAAATAATTGGAGAAAATTAAAAAAGGTGAAAGCAACTTGGTAAAGAGAAAATCAAATAGAAAATATGCTGATATGACACACACACACCATTTGCTTCATTTTTTAAAGTTAGATTTATAAATAAGGAGAGCAATTAAAAATGTATCACGTCTTAATTATTAGATAAAACAAAAGAGGTGAAAACAATTTGTACGATAGAGAGAAAATAGAAAAGGTACTCGCTTATACATGCATCACTAAGGTACAACGGCATAAGGTTTATGGCAGCCTAACTAACGGTCAAATTTAATATGGATAAATAGTCATTATGATATTGCTATAATTTGAAAACTTCAAAGATAATACTAAACTCAAAAAATTTCTTGGACGATGTTGCTTATAAATGAAAACTTTCGGGGCAGATTTGCAACTTTACAAAAACAAGCAGATGATGCATAGACTTGTCAACTTAACATAATTGGTTAATTAATTGTTAAACTTAACTTGATTAATGGCTAGGATGAAATTGCCACAATTTGTAATTTTCTGATGCAATATTATTACTGAATGAAACTTTTTAAGTAAAATTGAACTTTAACCAATTTATAAAATAATGTGGAATTGGACTTTTTATGTTTGCCTTTAACTTGGTGAGTTTTACCACTGCATGATCGTCCCTGTCGTGAGGGAGACACTTTGCCTATCTCTCGAGATAAGCATGGGATGAGAAGTCATGTATATGTTACCGTCTTAAAAGCATATTTATATGAGTTGAGTCAAAATTTATCTCTTATATTTACTTTGTATACTGTAAATCAAGATGGAAAAGTAATTCCCACCATTAATGTACATGAGTATAGATTTTGCTTGATAAGAAGTTTGTTTTAATTTATAAAAATATAAAAAAAATAAAAGGCCCTGAGTTTACATTATCTGCCAAGATGTTCATGTAAAGGATTGAGATATGAGATTTGATAGTAAGTACAATATTTCACTATATTATATGTTCCAATTCTACAACCTCTTTGTTTAGACTATCATATTAACTATATACATTAAGATATTTCCATTCAAAATGTAATTACGATGAAAGAGAGTATTTTAGAAGAACGAGTTTAAATTTGTTAGAAATATTAATTTAAACTGATTTCATTAATTTACTCAAATTAGATATCTATCTATTAGATCCAACATTAATATATCGAATGATTTTATTTTTGATTCACATGCGAGATGGATCTAATATAACAGAGACTTTGATAGATCCGTGGCATTTTTACAGTTGTGAGAGCTACGTACATTGCATGTGATCGCTGAATGGTTTGAAAAAATAAAAAAGAATCACATCAGTCATATTGCCTCCCTCGGTTTATAGCTCTGTCCTGCAGGCATGTGCCGCTCTTTAATGAACGAGTTGGAGTGCATTATTATTATTGCTCCTATAACAGAACATTAAACCTCGTGTCGTTGCATGCGATGACAAGCAAACACATGCCTTGTGCGCAATTATTACAAACAAATAGATATTTAGTTCTAGTATAGTATAATCTCACATGTTTTAAGTCATTTAT
>QFDD01003606.1:0-19549 GCA_006871305.1 Vachellia collinsii
TATCTTCATGCAATAAATGTGGGTACCTCTCTTTGCAATGATTCAAACATTAGTTTATTATATTGTGAGAGACTAACATCTTAAAGATAATCAATCAATCATAATATTACATAAAATTTATCTTCCCACTATAAATTGTTGTGTATTTATATTATAGTTATTTTGTTGTAGTTTATTTAATGAAGAAACGGTTTTTTTGTTGAAATTTATGCTTAAACGCAAATATATGAAGACAATTATTAAAATCAAATATAAAATCTTAATGTCCCCTTCCTTAGTTTATATGTAATATCAAGCACTAAACTTACTTTCTTTCTAATTCATATTCTAAAGAAATTACAACTAAACCATAATAGTAATACTAATAATTTATGATGGGAAGATAAATTTTATGCCACATTAAATGATTGATTAATTACATATAATTTGTGGAGTTTATTTTTTATTTTGGGCCAGTTTGGGAGATTTTTCTTTTTTTTAAAATAATAACAGTTTATTTTTTGTGGCCTAGTTGAGGGGTTATTTGTGTGTGTGTGTGTGTGTGTGTGTGGAGTGGGGAGAGGCTGCCTGACAGTGATAGCTTTTTGGAGGTTTGGAATATATAATATTATATATTAATTTATCTTATTATATATCATAATATAATAAATCCTAAAAAAAATTATATGCTAATCTTCTAAATTCGTTCACCGTGAATGAGTTTAGAAGATTTCACTGAACCCATTATTACCTTGAAAATATGGAAATAATGTATGATCAAAATAAGAAATAAAATTTGAAAATAAAAGGTGAATAAGGGACAAGGTTTTAGAAATCTTATGTTGACATATTGAGTGTTACTCTGTCTCTACTCTCTCGTGCATTAGTTTTTTGTTTTTTGTTTCCCCAAGAAATCGCAAGAACCCGAAAATGGTAAATAATAGATAGGTGTGAGAAGAAGTCTATTCAATTTTTTTATTCCAAGAAATCTATGAGTTGAGCTGTGAGTTCGCTCAACACATTTCTCTAAACTTAAATAACGTTTATAAAAATATTTTTAGACTGCTCATTAACAAAGTATTTATATTAATAATAAAATTTAAATTCATAATCTTATAAGTTATAAATCAACTCATTAACAAATAGATGCAATGTTACTCTGTAAATTTCAATTTTATATAGAATAAAGGTGGATTCAATGCACCAAATTATATTCTTGTTGGGAGATACATTTATACTTTGAACTATTTAGTGATGCAGTTTTACTCATAATATAATAAAATTGGAGCAATTCCACCCAAGTTAATACATTTTGCACCCTCAGTATCATATTCAATTTCTGTCGTTTCAAACCATTGATCACCTTGGTCACCACCATCCTTCTCCGCTTGAATTTGTTGATGTCGTTGATTATTCAAGTCTGAAGCTTCCTCATTCAGCGCTCTTTCACCATTTATTCCAGCCGTTGAAGATGTCTGGCCCACTTCTACATTCCTGGAACAATTCTGAGTAGCAGGCCCCTTGACAATAGGAGACCCAACCTTACCATAAAGAGAAGGGGACACACGTTACATGCATTTGTGGTTTTATCTATTAATTCAAACGCCACTAAAAAAAAAAACAACAACAATAACACACTCTTATCTATGCTCCATCATTTACATGTTATATCTATTAAGCGTAAGATTTAAAAAACCGGACCGGACATTGAATCGGGCAAGGCAGTGGATCAAGGGTTAATGAGTCAGACCGGGATCAGACCGGCCATATTAAAATAATGAAATTTAATTGACAATATTAAAATATAATACTTTTAATAATGTCTAATTTTAAAATATTCATCTTTATTAATTAAAATCTTTTAGTCACTGTAATTAATAATTATTCATAATAAAAAAAATATCATTAAAATTCATTCATTAACCATAAACCGCTAAGAATCAATAATAAAAAAAACTATGTTTGTAGTAAAAAAAAAAGAAATGAAGACATATCATCTAGTTTTTCCATTTGTCACTAAATATTAATAAAAACAGTAAACAAAAAAAAAAAGAAATTGCATTAAGGTTCTACACAAGAAAATTAATATAAGAAAGATATCAAAGGTTGCTACTGATAACTCATTCACTTATCAATGATACTCTTTTACTTGTTATTAAAAACTTTTTGAGACCTTTTTAATATTAATTTTTTTGCGTGGGACCTTAACATAATTTTTCAAAAAAAAAAAAGAGCAAAGAAGCATATAAAAAAATTTTAAAAAAATATATATACCTGACCCGGTCAACCCAGTCCCTGGTTTTTTGTTGAACCGGACCGGACCATGGACCGGTTCATCAGTCGGACCGACCGGTCCGATCCGTTTTTTAAAGTTTGATTGAGCGTAACAAGCTATTGTTTTTGTTTTACTCATGAGCAATACTTTATTGTGGTTATTAATTTAAGATAGGAATTGGAAATTAAGTTGCTCATTTTTTTTAACAGTTCAATGTTAAATTAATGAGTGGGATACTTTTTCATATGGAGTAGGATACTATTTTTATCCTTAACTATTAAATTAATGAGTGTACGGGTTGTCCCATGAAGGTACTAAGATAATACTTGAAAAATCGACAAAGTCAAAACGCAGTTAGGAGGGTGCTTGGAATTGGACTGACGTTAACGTTTTCTCGTTTGCAGATTCCACTTTTTCCCAACAGTTTTCCACCTCAAAAAACAGAGCCTTCCTCTTCCTCCTCAAAAAATAGCACTCTTCCTCCTCTGTTTCCCACCTTAAAAAACAGAGCCTTCTTCCTCCTCCTCCTCCCCCTCTTAAAAATGCAAACCATGGTGATCTCCTCGGGAATCCGCAAGGTCCCTGCTTAACATTATCCGCACAAAAGCTCAGACTAGCAGATTCATTTGGACTTGCTGAGGAAGACAAGGTTGCAGAAGGAGGAAAGCAAGTGACCATCAACATCAAACATGCCTTCTTTTCCTTCCATCCCTCATCGCTTTAGGTATTCATTATCTGCTTTCATTTGTTACTGATTTCCCTTTTTCCGTATGCACACGATGATTACATGTTGGCCGTGAGTGAAACTATAATTAATTACACGCTGACCCCATTAGACTCTCTTCTTCACTTTCCTTCTGTCAAAAGAACCTTCTTTCCAATAAAATAGTAAACCTTGATGACATCTTTTGGCTTGTTGGTTCCGGATCTTTGCTTGATGAACCGGACAATTAATTTGGAAATTTGAATAATTCTTAATTAACACGTCGATTGATTAATTAAGTTTTGTTTGTGTGTGTGTGTAAGTTGTTGGAATAGCTGCTTTATGAACAAAAAACAATTAGGTATTAACCACTTAAGGCACTAGATGCTTGCCTTTACTCTTAATTGCTAGAAATCAGAAGTTATTGGGATTGCTGCATTCACCTTTGCCTCCTTCCCATTTCTCTTCCTCGTGCTTGTTCTCTTCTCTGTTGTGTGTGTGTGTGATTTTGAGCTGGGCTCTTACTCATCATTATCTATGCCTACGCCATACGCGAGATAATGCCTTCTTTTCAGTTTCCATCCATTAATGCACATCTCTTAAGGTCAGTGTGTGTGTTTTGTGGGATGTTCGGATTTTACTTAGCTTTCTTGACCATGTGAATTTTATTTACTCTCTCCTTCCACTGGCAAATCCTTTACTTAAAACCAAGTCTTTTCTTTCCGCCCGTCCTCATTAAAATAATAAATTAAAGAAGAATAGAAGAAAAGAGAATCAAATCCAAATTTTTTTCCTTAAAAACTTTAAATTAGGGAAAATTAAAATAAAGGATCAAGAGAAAAAATATTTATTATAAAGTACCATTAAAATAGTAATTACTTAAAAGGACCAAACTTCAAAATACGAAATTTAAAATTACTAATTTGATTATAACTAAACATTTTAGATTATTTATTACATTTAAAATTTAGAAATAATTAAAATTAAAATTAAAACTATCTATAAATCACATACCACATAATCATATCTTTTTTTGTTAATTTATATTTTTTTATCAATTTTTGTAGTTAGATAATCAATATATCATTTAATCAATCAATATAATATTTAGTTGTTTAATTTATATTGTCAACATTAATATGAATTGAAATTTTTTTACAAAAATTAAAAATAAATTCATTCTATATCTTTCATAATATGGTAGATTATCTAGATATTTTTCATGTTATTAACATTACATGCCTTTTTTAACTCACATAAATTTCTTCTAAATTAAAAATAAATCATATAAATTATCTTTGAAAATTTTTATATAACTCTTACTCAACGTATATAATAACTTATGAAACATATTAATTTTTATTAATATTATATAATTTTTATTTTAATTAAAGCTTGTGTTAAGTTTTAAAAATATATAACTTTGAAAAAAATGGAACAAATTGTAATTTTTCGGGTAAAAATTGAGAAAATTATGTTTAATTATAAAATTTAAGATTTTGTATTATTTTTAAAATATAGTGTGTGAGAGAATGTATGAAAAAAAAATGAAAATTGTTGTTAGGGGAAATTTAATATTTTTAATCTAATATTTTTATTTTTGGTCTTTCGAAATAATTATAACTTTTATAGTCCTTCATAATAAATATTATTTATTTCAAGTCATTTACTCTAATTTTCTCTTTGAATAATTACTATCTAGTTGATAAATCTCCAAAATAATGTACCACTTGATAAATTTACTATTTTAAATTGAGAATCTTCTAATATTATACCAATAACTCTTTGAAGATATCCAAAATATATTTGAAATATACTCAAATTTATAGAGTTATCAATATATTATTGTATTTTCTAAAGTATAGAGACTTAATCATAATATTATTAAAAGTATAGGGATTTGATTATATTGAATCAACATAAAGTAGTTATGACTTAATTATAGCTATACACACAGACAAACTTCTTTCTTCTCTGTTTGATTATCTCTCTGTTCCTTCTCTGTTGTTTTCAGCCATTAATTGGCACTTGCCCTTTCAATTGTACTGTTTCTTAATTCTTTATTCTACATATTATAGAAGCCTGTACTAATTCTGATCAAAAGCATTCTTAGGTAAAGGTAACAGGTTAATCTAAATTAAAGAAAGGTTGAGTCTCCATTAATTATTTACTTTAATACTTTTATATTTATGTTTTTTCATGCGTTGTATTGAAATAGATAATTATAATCAAAGTTTTTCGATTTAGGATAATCTAAACCTTTTGTTACTTTAAATTTCGTCAACAAAAAGCTTGGATTGGAGATCAAAGGTTATCTTTGAGGTTATTATTATGAACTTGCTTCTCTAGCAAAACTTTAGAAAATTTATTTTATAATTTTGATCTCATATGTGCGTTTGTGCAAGTTCTTTGTTATCTTTTTCATATGCATATATTTATTGGACGTAAGTGTTTGGTCTGGTCGTATGTGCTGGAGTCGCTTCCAACACCTCTTTTAAGAGTTTGTTTGAAAATCAATTCTTAAAATCAATTTCATACAAGTTGAAATAAAACTTTTTCACATACTTATCTCAGATTTTGTGAAATCAAGATTTTGTTACTTCCCAAACAAGCTCTTAATACAAAATAAATTCCCGTATGCATATATACACTTCCAGTACATACTTTGGCCCAAACAATTCCAGTTCTTGTAATATTTTGTAATTTTGATCTTAATAAGTGAATCTGGGCGTATCACGTGTGTGTGTGTGTGTAAGTTCTCGTTTTCCTTTTACTGTATGCATATATATATTTCTTGCTTCCTCTGGTTCACGTTTTTCTTTCTGTAAATCTGTGTGTATGCGTGTGTGCTTATATATATTCATGATAGAGTTCCTTATATGTGAATCTGTGTATATTTATCTTCAAGCAATTTATATGAGTATGTGCGTAAGAGTGAATCTACTTATCTATCATCATCAAGGTTTTAGATTTTTGAAAGCTTGTTCACCTTAATTAAAGGCTCCCCACCGGAGGTCGGATTTTCTAAAAGCCTCATGAATGGGATAGTTCGTTAGCATTGGTTTTAACATGATTTACTATCAGTTTAAATCTTGCCCAGTTGCTTCTTTCCCAATTTTTCTGTAAATCTTGTCGTTAAATACTTCGTGAGGGATGTCGGGAAAGGCTCCTTGTCATCGCCTGAGAAGACGATCTGGGGAAAGAAAGGGGAGAGATAAGCGGATGCTCGAACCGCATCGCACATAAGTCGGGTCGGGTGTATCTGGTAAGGTAACCTGACCTACCTGGAAGGGCCTAAACTGCCCATATAGGCTTGATGATTTTGCAAGCGTATTGGGCCCTGGTATTAGAATTGCGGCGCTCTTACACTTTTTGGGTCAAGACTTATTTAAAAAAAGGACGGCTTGCGAAACTCTTTTTGGGCCACGATTGTGGGCGTCTGTCTAGAAAAAAAGGGAAATAAAGGCCTCTTTCTGAATCTCTCTTTGGGTAAGTGTATTCCCCAATCCAATTCAATTGTTAATTAATTTATTTTGCTAATTATGCAGCTCCATTCCTCGTGATGAATGTTTTGGTAACTTGATTCCAGAGTTAACTTCAACGGTCGAGACCATGTACCCAGATGAAGCACCGTTGCGTTCAAACTCCACAAGAGCTTGGATTCTCATGGCCAGTAGAAGCATTTATAGCTACACAAGAGATGTTATTTCCGGTTCTATGGCTTGTGCTGTGTTGATATCATTCATCTTCTTTCCTCATGAGACTTCAATGTACGTGTTCGTGGTCGTGTTCTTCATTTAGGCGATATTTGTTGTTTTATATTTGAAGATCAACAAGGCATCAATTCCTGGAAATTAGAAGACAATCACTCCACAACTCTCTTGGGGTTCTCTACTCAATCATCACATGAAAAACTGTACATATTTCCACATATGTGCTTTTGGACAATTGGTAAGGTGTTGTTGCATTCCGTACTTTGACGACTGTGCTTTTGGAAATTTTTTTTTGTATGAAAACCTCTGTTGATGATTGTCTTGTTAAGAATGACTACTGCTGGAAAATCTTTTAATGTTGGGTAAATAAACTTTTTAATGTCATCTTTAATAGGGACATGGAAACCGACAACATTGCTTTATCCCTCTTTTGTAACATCCTGAGGTATTGTCCCTGTTTAGCCGCCCGTAGGTACAGGGTTTTGTCCTTTTGGGATCCCATAGTCACTCAAAAGGCGCCTCGGATATCAAAGGTCACACCTTGACTACATATATGGCCTTCACTTTGGACGAGTCTAACCAATGTGGGACTTGAGTGCACCCTGCCTACTGCGTCTCCCTTCCCCCTTCACCCACTCCGGGGTCCCTCGGGGTGTTAGGTCCCTAACAGCGCTTGGTGTTATACTACCAAAATGTAACAACGGTCTTTCTTAACCGGTTACTTAACTCAATAAACAACAATTTAATAATTAACTATGACTATAAAAATTCTTAATTTATAATATAGGTTAACTAGCAAGAGATAACATATCAAATTAAAGAAAAACAACTAAACTTTCAAATTTCATGCCAATATCAAATTGATGGCTCAATATCAAGTTGTCCAACATAAAACGTATCCCTTCAAATAATTAATCACAAATCAGCACAATAGTATGCCAAAATATTATAATAGTATCAATGATAGGCCTCTGGCCTACTAATAGTAATTTATCAAAAATATGAGTCTAAGTATCTCAATTGAGGGTATAACAAAATATGAGCCCTATAATGGTGGCAATATACATCAATGCATCACATATAACAAAGGAGGAGGCTATACAACGATTATAGCACAACTTAAGCCTCCGAAATCTTCCCAGTAATCTTAGCACGGGAGCTATCACCTGAAAAATGTTAATAGCAACAGGGAGATAAAAGTCTCAGCAACCAGCAATCCAACTCAAAAGGCATACCAGCGAGTGCCAATGAGAGATAAAGAATAAATTGCATATAAAAATAATTTCATAAACCATATTAAATTTCTCAAACAGTCATCTTTATTCACATTTCACAATATATATATATATATCAACATCATCATAAATACAGAGAATTTAGGCCACGTGAATCAATATTAACATAATTCACAATTTAGGCCACGTGAATCAATATTAACATGATCACTTTTCTTAAACACAGAGACTTCCTTGTAACTCCTCCACCTTATTTCCTCTGACTGAACCCATGGGCTGGTGCTGTTCCATATGATTGGTAACTACCCTAAAGAGCTAACCGTTCAAGTGATGTGGACTGGCCAGATCCACAGAGCACAAGTACGGACCACGGGTTCTCCCCTCAACATCAATGAGGTATCATGGGCCCTCGTAGCACAATGGGCCTAGGATCATCCAGTGTACCTCTGGAAGTCCTCCATCCTTGTTTCCTCTTTAAGCATGCTAAATATTGACCCCCTTATTTCCTCTTTAATAACCTCCATTCCATAACAACATCCTCCTCTCCCAATATCACAATAATTATGACACATACACTATTTGTCATCAACACTTGTATATATACATATAATTATTCACAGCACTTTTCAACCAATGATTTCATACTCAAAGGTCATAGTCAAATTACCAGAATATTTATCAAGAAGCATTTGCAAATATTGCTATTTTAATATATCAACTCTTTGACTCCAAATTTCACAATACGTTTTCCAACATTATGAATGCAAGATTTAACAAATAATAATATTTTTATGTAACTAAATTCAAAATCATTCACAAACATGTCCCAAGCATGCATAATAAGTGGAAAGTGATTATCTCACGCCAAAGCAAGGATACACTACCACAACAATCCACAGTCTAATGCTCAAATCACCAAATATAGTCAATCTACACAATTAATTTAATTACATATTAATATAATACTACGAAAACAAAAATATATGACTTCAAGTAAAACTCACTTCCTGTTTAAATTTTAAGTCATATAATAATTCCCCACTCACAATCATAATTTGAACTATCTATCACATCCACACTTTTATCCTCCAATAGCTCTATTCCTCTTGTCAAAATTATAACAAAAAATAATTTCTTCTACCTCCAAAAGAATTCCCAATATTTATATCTTTTCATAAACCATAAATCCAAACTACTCAATAATTAGCGTAGGGTCCAATATACTAAAATAAATTATAAAACTCAAATTTAATGCATACAAAAATCATATAATCCCAAATAATAATCTGACTATCTAGAAAATTATTTAAAATTGTCAAATCAACCAATAAATAAAACTAAACCGATTAAAATGTTCCACTATTTTAGTTTTACAATTCTATAGTCTTATATCGTCAAAACTTAAAACTTGGTACAAACCCTAACCCAGAAATTTGCTCTATCCTACAAATAAATTATACCTTTAGATAGATCTAAAGGAGTAGAAAAATTTTCATGAAGGAAGTTTAATTATTAGGAGACGTTTTACTCACCAAAATGAGCTCCAAAATTCCAATTCTACGTAAAAATGGTGGAAGAAGCGAGAGAGAGGAGGCGTCGACGAAAAACGCATAATGTCTGACCTATTACCGTTTTAATATAATTTTGGCTAAAATTACCACTTAGGACCCCATGTTTTCCATGTTTTATGTTTTCTCCCCCGTTTTTTTTTTTAATTTTTTTTCATATATTCCCATTTATTTTGTAATAACAATATATATAGTTGGTTGAATCCATATTACTCAAATAACTATAGAAAAATTTTGAATTATTATAAAATAAATATTCTCTAATAATAATTTTTAGAAAGAAAATTTTAGGATGTTACAACTCTCCCTACCTAAAAGGAAATTTTGTCCTCAAAATTTGGTCAAATAAAAACCATAAGCAAGGAGAAATTGAGACAAAACAAATGTAACCAAAACAAACAAATAGCAATCAAAGCAACACAATCAAATAACACAAACATACCAAGCAAACAAATTTGGGTACTCCTTCCTCATTCGCTCCTCTGTCTTTCAAGTAGCTTCGCTAGGAGACATACCCTTCCAGAAAACCTTTACAAGACGTATCGTCTTGCTTCTTAGCTGCTTATCCTTAATGTCCAAAATCTTCTCCGGTTCTGCTTGATAGGTCAAGTTCTCCCGCAATTCTACCTCTTTAGGTTCAATAACATGTGAAGGATCCGGATGATATTTCTTCAGCTGAGATACATGGAACACATTGTGTAGATTTGACAGTTGTGGCGGTAGAGCAATTCGATATGCAACGGGTTCGAACTTATCCAAAATCTTGAATGGACCAATAAATCGAGGTGTCAACTTCTTTGCCTTCATTGCTCGGCCAATCCCAGTGACTGGGGAAACCTTCAAGAACACATGGTCTCCCACCTCAAAAGACAACGGCCTTCGACGTTTGTCAGCATAACTTTTCTGTCTACTCTGGGCTGTTAACAGCTTCTGCCTAATCAATTCAATCTTCTTTATCGTCTCATCCACCAGATCTGGCCCAATGACTGTCCTCTCGCTCAATTCAGTCCAACAAAGTGGAGATTTGCACTTCCGACCATACAGAGCTTCAAAAGGCGCCATCTGAATGCTAGTATGATAACTATTATTATATGCGAATTCAGCAAGCGCCAAATGATCATCACAGCTGCCAGCCAATTCCAGAACGCAAGCTCTCAATATCCTCGAGCGTCTGAATCGTTCGCTTTGTCTGACCATCTGTTTGAGGGTGATAGGCTGTACTATATTTCAATTTGGTCCCCATGGCCTCCTGTAATGATTTCCAAAAATTGGAAGTGAATCTTGGGTCACGGTCTGACACAATACTTCCGGGTACTCCATGCAGCCTGACAATCTCATTTATATACTTCTTAGCCAAAACGTTCAGAGATTCACCCACTCTAGTAGGTAGAAAGTGAGCGGACTTAGTCAACCTATCCACAATCACCCAAATTGCGTCATGCTTAGCTCGAGTCGGAGGCAACCCCGTGACAAAATCCATGGATATGCTGTCCCACTTCCATTGGGGAACATCCAAACTATGCAACAACCCTGGCGGTTTACGGTGCTCAATCTTAACTTTTTGATAGGTCAAGCACTTCAATACAAAATTTGTCACATCTCTCTTCATTCCTGGCCACCAATACTCCCTTTTTAGGTCACTATACATCTTCGTGATCCCCGGATGCATTGCATATCTACTGCGATGGGCCTCTTCAAGGATTGTGTTCTTGATCTCTACATTATCAGGAACACAAATCCTCTTCTTGAACATTAGAATCCCCTCATCTCCAATGTCATAATCGGGTACCACCCCATTCTCAATCTCTTCTCTGATATGAAATAAGCGATTATCCTCCATTTGTGCTGCCCGAAGGTCTTGATAAAAGTCAAAATCTCCCAAAACAGCACATAAAGTGGTTTCAACCACAGGGGCAACCCCCGCATGTGCTAATTCGTCCAAGGCATGATGCTCATTCAAACTCATATGAAAGACATAAACGCCTTTCTACTAAGAGCATCAGCTACTACATTGGCTTTACCAGGATGATACTTAAGTTCAAAATCATAATCCTTCAAATACTCTACCCATCGATGTTGTCTGTTGTTTAGCTCCTTCTGATCCATTAAATACTTCAAAGTCTTATGATCACTAAATACCTCAAACTGCGAGCCGTAAAGGTAATGCCTCCATATTTTCAAGGCAAAGACGACAACTGCCAACTCCAAATCATGCGTTGGATAATTCTCCTCATAAGGCCTCAACTAACGCGATGCATAAGCCACAACCTTGCCCTTTTGCATCAAAACGCAACCCAAACCCTTCAAGGATGCATCAGTATACACCACATAGGGAAGACTGGGATTCGGAATAGTGAGCACTGGAGCTGAAGTCAAACAGGTCTTTAACTCTTGAAAAGCTGCCTCACATTTATCAGTCCATAAGAAAGGTTGATCTTTCTTGGTCAACTTGGTTAATGGCATGGCTATCTGAGAGAATCCTTGAATGAATCTTCGATAATAACCAGCCAAACCAACAAAGCTTTTTACCTCGAAACTGACTCAGGCGCTTCCCATTTCAACACCGATTCACTTTGCAAGGGTCAACAGCCACGCCCTTAGCAGATACCACATGGCCTAAGAACTTGACTTCATTGAGCCAAAATTCACATTTGCTCAATTTAGCGTACAACTGATGATCCCTCAAGATACGTAGGGCAATATGCAGATGCTCTCTGTGTTCTTCCTCGTTCTTAGAGTATATCAGGATATCATCGATGAACACCACTACAAATTGATCTAGATACGGTCGAAAGATTCGATTCATATAATCCATGAAGACAGCTGGTGCATTGGTCAAACCAAATGGCATCACCATAAACTCGTAATACCCATAACGAGTACAGAAAGTCGTCTTCAGAATATCCTCTGATTTGACTCGAAGTTGATGGTACCCAGATCTCAAATCAATTTTGGAGAACACTGCAGAACCAACCAACTGATAAAAAAGGTCATCAATCCTCGGCAATGGATACTTATTTTTAATTGTGACCTTGTTCAACTGGCGGTAGTCTATACATAACTGCATGCTGCCATCCTTCTTCTTTACAAATAGTATCGGAGATCCCCATGGTGAAACACTTGGCCGAATAAAACCCTTCTCAAGTAATTCCTCTAACTGTTTCTTTAACTCAGCCAGCTCTGCTGGAGCCATGCGATATGGAGCTTTAGATATGGGGGTTGTTCCTGGAGCTAACTCAATAGAGAATTCGACCTCCCTCTCCGGAGGTAAACCACACACCTCCTCTGGAAACACCTCAAGATACTCTTTAACCACCTCAATCCCCTCAATTCCAACTTCTTGGTCTACACTTACTGAGAAGAATACCATAAAGGCTTGGCATCCTTTTCGAATGCATTTCTCAACTTGAGCAACAGATAGGAGCATCGGAACTGAAGGAACCTCTACAGACACAGAATTAAAAGAAAAAGACACTATCTTTTTCTTGCAATCCAATAAAGCACCATTGGCTGACAACCAATCCATGCCAACAATCAATTCAATGCCTTTAAGTGGAAAACATATCAATTCAATCTCAAAGGATTGACCCTCAAACCGGAAGGTAAGACCAAAACATGCATGTGTAGTCATCACGATAGCCCCAGCAGGGGTAGAAACCCTTACATCATATGGTAGCATAGACACAGCAAAATTATATTTTTGAACACAATCAAGAGATATGAAGGAATGCGAAGCACCCGAATCAAACAAAGAAATAATATCATGGCCTTGAAGGGAAACAATACCTCTGATCATGCTAGGAGATACGCCCGCTTCCTCATGCGTCATTGCGTAAACCCGACCAGAAACTGAGGAACGGTTTGATTGCTGATTTTGCTGCAGCTCTGGACAATACCTGGCAATGTGCCCCACTTTGTGGCACTTGAAACATTCCCAGCATTCCCCAACATGAGTCCGACCACAACGGGTACAATCCCTCCTAGCACTCGAAATGGTCGCTAAAGAATCCCGGTGGGAGTTTTGACCCCCATACGATTGACTTCGCTGAGTCTGAAACTTCCGTTGTGGCCCTCTTTGATCTGGGCGCCTATGAGAGAAAGTTATGCCCTTCCCTGAACTTCCAGCATCAAACCCGGATCTCTTCATCGTGCTCCCCAACGGCCTTGTGAAGTTAGAAGCCTTCCCTTGCCTTTGTTGATATTTAGCCATTTCAGCCTCCCTAAGCCTCCTTGCGGCAATGGTCAACTTCACACATGCCTCATCAAAACTCTCAATACCGTGCAGAGCTAGGAAGGGTTTTAACTCAGGCTTAACCCTCTCTAGTAGTTGAGTCGCTAGCCAAGCAGACCTTTCCCCCTCTCTCATTCTCGATAAATGCGACACATACTTAGAGAGGTCTATAAGGGTAGAGATAAAGTCATCTTCGTGCATACTTCCTTGCTTCAACATGTAAAATTCAGACTCTTTCTCTAGCCTTAGAACTGTAGGGAAGAAGTGATCCAAGAATATTTGTTTAAACTGCTCCCAGGTATAATGAGAGTCGTCCGACCCTGCTACACTGGTCCATCATAGCTTGGCATTGTCCTTCAATAGGCAAATGGCTACCCTCGCCATTTGATAAGTGTTAATATCCACCACCTTAAAGATGGTTTCTAACCTGTCAATCCATGGCTCTGGTCTTATTGTATCCTTCTTGGCATCAAATGTTGAAGGATTATGCCTAGAAACATCTTTCCACACTCTGGATATGGAAAGGTCTGGTAAACCTTGGCTTGAGGAGCTACCTCCAAGGTCTTCTCCCCCTTGGCCTCCAGATTGCCATACACTAGGGGTGTCGTATCCATTCTCCATCTGAATTTCTTCGCTTCTTCCTTGTCTCATCTCCTCTTGAAACTTTTGCATCCTCTCATCAACTACATTCACCACAAGTTCCTTCAACTGATGGAGAAGAGAAACTTGATCAAACCCTGGCTGATTAGGCTGGGCATTGCCTCCTAGGTCTGATTGCCTTGATCTGGTCCTCACCATTCTCCCCACCTAAGGATGAAACCCACCACAAAAGATGAATAAGCAACCTAAGAAAATAACTTAAGGACTCAACGGGAAGAATATGTGTGTAGTATGTATATTGCCACTAGATGTAATGCAATGCATAGGTTAAGGAAACAGGATCGGTAGCTCTGATACCAAAATGTAACAAAAAATAATTTCTTCTACCTCCAAAAGAATTCCCAATATTTATATCTTTTTATAAACCATAAATCCAAACTACTCAATAATTAGCGTAGGGTCCAATATACTAAAATAAATTATAAAACTCAAATTTAATGCATACAAAAATCATATAATCTCAAATAATAATCTGACTATCTAGAAAATTATTTAAAATTGTCAAATCAACCAATAAATAAAACTAAACCGATTAAAATGTTCCACTATTTTAGTTTTACAATTCTATAGTCTTATATCGTCAAAACTCAAAACTTGGTACAAACCCTAACCTAGAAATTTGCTCTATCCTACAAATAAATTATACCTTTAGATAGATCTAAAGGAGTAGAAAAATTTTTATGAAGGAAGTTTAATTATTAGGAAACGTTTTACTCACCAAAATGAGCTCCAAAATTCCAATTCTACGTAAAAATGGTGGAAGAAGTGAGAGAGAGAGGAGGCGCCGACAGAAAACGCATGATGTCTGACCTATTACCGTTTTAATATAATTTTGGCTAAAATTACCACTTAGGACCCCATGTTTTCCATGTTTTATGTTTTCTCCCCCGTTTTTTTTAATTTTTTTTTCATATATTCCCATTTATTTTGTAATAACAATATATATAGTTGGTTGAATCCATATTACTCAAATAATTACAGAAAAATTTTGAATTATTATAAAATAAATATTCTCTAATAATAATTTTTAGAAAGAAAATTTTAGGATGTTACAAATTATCCTTTGAATTTTCTGTGCACACTTGTGAGGATCAAACAGAGCCAACGATAATTCATTCAAGCTCATCTATTTACCCAACTGCTTATTTTCACCCCCTGATGCTAGGAAAAGTAATTTATCAATTGACACTTGGCAAATCGTGTCATAAAATTCATAACCATCATATATTCACATCCTACTTTAAAGAACCATTTTGGTGTATTGTGGTGGTTCTACAAGTACATATTCTACACACCCAAAAGTAGGAAACATTAGGTTCTTGACCAAAAACCTTTTGCAAGGGGGAAAACTTTCGATAATTTGTTGGCTTCATACGAATTAACAATGCTGCATGCAAAATGGCTAGTCCCTAAGCAAAATATGGGAGATTATTCCTCATGTAAAAGGTTGCAACCATTTAATCAATTATTCTGCTAGTCCATTTTGCATATGAACATGAATTATAAAATGTTTCAACATCAATTCCAAGGGATATGAAATCCTTACTAAGGCTAGTGAAGTAAATTCACTAATACTATCAAGATGTAGTTTCTTGATCGGATAATCAGGATTATGTGCTCTTAACCATATTCGTTGAGCAAGAAATCTTGCAAACTCCAAATTGCAAGATAATAAACAAACGTCGAACCATTTAGTTGATGCATCAATTAAAACCATATGGTAACTAAATGGTTCCCTATTTTTATTTATTACTCCACAAATATATTCCTGTATCCGTTTTAAGAATGTGAGAGGCTCACATTGCATTTAACTTTAAGAATGCCTAATAATATATTTTCCCTTAGAATATGCAGCACATGAGAAATAGTGACATCTATTTACACTTCAGGGTATGTCCACATTTATTCTCAATCATTTTTCGCATCATAATTGAACCGGGATGGTCTAACCGGTCATGCCAAACATTGATAAACTTCTGGTTTACCTTGTTAAGATGCTGACTTATATTGCTTAACTACTTATTTGTATTAATAAACTTCTGGTTTACCTTGTCAAGCTGCTGACTTATATTGTTTAACTACTTATTTGTATTAATAAACTTTTGGTTTACCTTGTCAAGCTGCTGGCTTATATTACTTAACTACTTATTTGTATTAGTAAACTTCTAGTTTACTTTGTTAAGCTACTAGCTTGTTTACTTAACTTCTGGTATATTATCCCATGTCAAACATTAAATTAATCAGTAAACTTCTGGTTTACTGTCATATGCTTTCAACTATACTTATGTATAGTACAAGCTAGACGAAAAACGGAAGAAAACAAAGATTGAATTTGTAATGTAAAACACTCTAAATTATTTTCAATTATTGTTTTTATATGTTATCCATTTCTATGGATATCTTGAAACTTAATAAGTTTCTTGTAGATTTAGTAGAATAGAATGTATTTTCAATGCATAATTCTGCTTATTCAGGTAATATAATGTTGGCTCTTTTGAAGCCTTCAATGCATATCTAATTTATTTATTATGCCTACATTTTGCCCTTTAGTGCATAATATTGACTCCTCCGGGACACACCTCTGAGCGCCTTGGCAGGAATAATAAGTTTTTGGTGCCGAGGGAGAGAGGGAATCTCTCACTAGGTCCCATTATTTTTGTCACGAGTTGTCCTCGACCCATAATTTTCTGTTAGGGCAGGTATGTTAAAAAAACGCTCCACAATAGGGGAAGAGCAATTGGCATGGATGGTTTGTCTCCTAATGATTTGTCTCCTAATGACTCATTGTTATATGCGTGAGGCCAACCTTCATCTTAACCCTTTTTATGGTTTTCATCAGTTTTTCCTCACTTCAGGTGGGAATTAGAATCACTACGATTCCGACCATGCCCACGCTCGTGGTTGTTGTCTCATCCACTATCTTGATTACCACCACTATTAGATATTCACTTCAGGGAATAAAGTCGAGCCAATTGGATGAATTCGTGAATTTTCAAAGAAAAATTCGTTGTTCTATTCAGCTAAAAGAAGAAAAGAAATTACGCCAATATATTTCTTAAAACTTCTCTCCCTATCTGACTAAACTAGGAGAAAATTGGATGCATGAAACATGCCTGAGTTATTCTTGCTTACAAACTTAAAGTTTGTAAACGCAAATGCATCTATTTATAATGGGCTCTTGGAAGGATAACCAACTTCTCGTGGTTATACCTTTCATTTAAATTGTTCCAAAGAACAAGTAAGTCGTTTAGGTATCCAATATAGAGGATGCTATGGCTACTCCTCAAGATTGTATACTAAAAATAAAAATCAATTGTATACAATTGAATCCCATATATGCATGTCTTTGATGAGAATTTAATCAATTGATTCAAACTAAGATATTAAATTGTCTCAGTAATCTATGCATGCATACAATAATTTATTCCATATTATGACTTAAATACAACTTTGCACAATTCCAGCAATTAAATAATTGCAAAATTTAATAAAACAAATCCATCAATTGGATACCATGCAAAAATAAATTTTGCAATTGAATAAAAATATTCAACATGTTTTAATGAATTAAATTATGCATGGGAAAAACATAATTAAATTCAACAGTTGAGCTCAAAACAATTTAATCGAATCATTACTTTAAAAATGAGCCAAAATAAGAATTAAAAATAATGAAGCCTAAAGAATTAAATAGAGCCCAAGGAATTAGCTCAAAACAAAAATGAGCCCAAATAAGAATTAAAAATAATATTTCTTTGTAAAAAAAAGAAAATCCACAATGGACCTAATGCAAAATATTTTTTTTTAATTTCTGGACGAAAATATATCCATAAATCCAGTCACAAGTGGCTCAAAAATAAGAATAGGAGTCCAAAACATTTTTCTGAGAAAAAAAGGGCCCAAAAGTTTAAATTAGTGGCAAAAAAGAAAAAGACCCAATTAGTGGCCAAAATACACTGGCCCAGATGTATTTACCTTGTTTCTTGAATTGGAAAAGGCCCCAATGCAAAAACAATGGTCCAAACTTATTGGCCCATGATCAGCAAAACTGTGCTTTTCATTTTGGCCCAGCAATACCTTCATGAAAATGCACCCTTTTGTTTTTTTTTCCTTTTTCTTTTTTTAAATAAGTCTCAGCTTTTTTTTTAACTGACCCAAATCATGATGGTCCAAAATTGACCTCAAATGAGTTATTCAGAAAACCTTTTATTTAAAAAAAAATTTCTAGGCCCATAAGATGGCTCAGACTTGGTTTTAGAAAAGGTGGCCCAACTTGCTGGCCATTGGCGTTTCAGAAAAAACAAAGGCCCTCTAAAATGTTTTTAAATAGGTCCAATAACTTGGTCCAGTGTGTTTAGAAAAGGGGCTTTAAATTTTTTTTTAACTTGGCCCAATACCACAGGGCCCAAAGCACGTCCATCCTCACTTCAATGCGTTTGGGCTCATCCCCTTCAGCTAGCGGACCCCTAGAAACCGACCCGCGACCCCTGAGTTTACTTCCATGCAGCCGCCAGCCCATATTCACAAAAAAAATAGTGGAGGCAAATTTCGGTATAATGGCAGACTCTTTCGGCAATCAGAATATTCACATACTCAAAAATAGGATTAAAATTACAGAATCATGAAAATCCATACGCAGACAAAACAATGGCAAGATCAAAATCAAGAAAGCAATTTCACAGCTTTCATCCCCCTTTTTTATGGGAGTATAATCAACTTTCAAAATGCAAGATTTTCCTAGTACAGTAAAGAAAACGTGAACCAAAGGAAGCAAGAACCATATATATGCGTACAGTAAAAGGAAAACGAGAGAGCTTATATTCACATATGCACGTATGCCCATATTCATTTATTACGATCAATATTGCAAAGAAAACTGGAAGTGTTTATTTATTCTTTCAATCCCAAGTTTCTCAACCTCCAGACTTGCTTTTCGCTGACCGTTTTTATTTATTCAACAAGAACATGTCACATCTATTGTAATTAATTAGTTTATATACTTTGAATGAAACTTCTCCCATCCCATTAAAAAAAAACGATGGCAGATATAGCCAAAGAAAGTCCACGTCACGTTTCGAAGGTGAAGGAAGCAATTGGGAATGTTGAAATCACGCGCGCTGCAATTTCAACCATGTGAACATTTATTTTTCCTTCTTTTCTATAAATAGATGCTAACTACCTCTCA
>QFDD01003607.1:0-20322 GCA_006871305.1 Vachellia collinsii
TTTTTTTTTTTTTTTGCCTTACCTGAAACCATTTTTATATTATTGTTTGAAACCTGTTGTTTCGTTAACAAAAAAAAAAAAAAACCATTATAATTGGGAAAAGAAAGTCAACGTATGCGTCAAGTCTACAGCCCAGTCAATACGTTACGCTTTACTAATTTGTGTGAGTACAGCGACATGTTACCTTTCTTATGTTTCTTTGAACCAAAATTTTAAACGAGTGAGAATTATTTTTCTATTTTTGTTATCAGGTTTATTCATGCATATCTTTTTTTGTGCTCCACAATGTTCACATGATCATATCAACATACACAACATTGATGGATTTTTCTATTCATATTGTCTGAGATACTGACCAAACCCTAATCTATTCAGTATGCTTTATTTAATATACAACCTGCCCATTTGGGGTGTGCGAGCGTCGAAGAATAAAAGAATGATACGCATAATTAATTAAGTGATGGAAACTAAATGAATGAAATAATAAAAAATGTTTTCCATGATAAATCATTGTATGAGTATTCAACTAGGTTGTGGTGTTTCTGTGATAATCAAATCAAAGTACATATAGATGGCTGGAATTAATAGATAAAATAACATGAATTTCATTTTTTTTTTTAAAAAAAAAGTTTTCAGGTCAATTTGCAACAGAGCACATTTGGGCCATTTAAAGCACGCAATAGGCCCATCCCTTCAAGCAGGAGCCCACTAGCCCAAGCATCTCAATCCATACTGGCCCGGTTGAGTCTGCCTGCCATCGTTCGTGGGCCTCGTGTTCCCTTCTTCACCGTCGCTCGCCTAACAGAGGCATGGCAATTCAGATTTTCTGGAGGTGCTTCTTTGGACCTCCGGAAGCAGATTTTTGCAGTAACAATGATTCCGCTCTATGATTCTGCTTCGAATTTATAGTTTATCCAACTATTTGTACCCTTTTGGGGCTCAATTTTTTTTTATTAACCCTATAATGGGCCCAATATCGTTCAATCCTCTGTCAGCTTTACTGGGGACACTGCCTTCTGACTTGGCGATCTTTCTGCATCGTCTTCTCTGGCCTGCGATTCCCTAGTCTAGGTATTTCATCCTCGATTTTGTGCTCCAATCAGGGGCGCACACACTCACACATCTATATATATGCTCCTATTTAGGAAATACACTATGTTTATACTTCGCTTGCTTGATTGTAGATATTGTTCCTCATGCCCTGTGAATTGTTCGAAATGAAGAGAATCGTTTCATGTCTTAATTCCCTTCTGCGCCTTTTTAAAGTGAAATCTTGATTATTTCATGGCATGCCTAGAGCTAAGTCGGTTGTTTCCGAAGATACTGTTTTACTCGGGTTTAACATTCAGATGTTGACTGTTTTAAGTTCACATTGATTAAAGGCTTTCAGGAAGATAATGTAGAGCTACTACTATTAGTCGTCCATTGCCATTAGCAGAAAACATATGGATCCAGTTAACTAATTGAGGAGTGCAACCAAATGTGTGCATGCACTTGTATTTTTCGTGCCGTGCGCTGTTGTTATTTTCCACTGGAAGCAGTCTGTCTGACAATTGGGCTGCACGAATTTATCATAACTTGTCAATCCCTTTTACCCTCATCGATGATTTCCTTTGATATACTAACTCCGCATTTTATGGGAAACAGTGAAATCTTTTTCCTCATCTATTTGTCAACCCTTTAAATTCACTAGCAGACTTGAAATAAAACTAAGTATTAATACCTGCCTAGATGATAGAATCTCTTTGTTGTGCTGCCTGTGGTGGTCGTCTTTTATTTCTTTATCATTTCAATGCCTTTCCTTAGTCGAAAGGGAATTCTCTTTATTCAATTATCATTTTAAGCAATACTGATTATTGCCCTTAATGCAGCTTTAATGAAGTTTCTGGACTGGTATTTGAAGATTGGGGTTGTGTCAACCTTGATTGGAGCTTCTATGGAGTTGTTCATGATCAAAACTGGTTTCTGTATGAGAAACCTCCATTTTTTTTCCTCTTATAATGTTATGCCGCTGTTTCAGTTAATGTATGACTGGACTTGTTGCAATGGTATTGGTGGAAATTAAATGTTTCGAATGGAAAGTTGAAATTGAAATGAAGATATAACATTTGTTGTGACCATGGACAGTCACTGTTGATTATCATAGGTTTTCCAGAGATGTTTTTAAATTAAATGCTGAAATTCTGAAAGATTGTTTTAACAAGTCTTGAAAGGTCTGTTATTAATTGGACCATATCATGGATTTTTGGTGTAAATACTTAAAAACAAATTACCAAGCTGCATTTTCATCGTTCCTGGTAACAGATCTTTTTTGAAGATGAGGGATAAAAATTCGTTGACCTTGTTTTATTTCACTCAAATTTAAATGTGCGGTATATGAACTCAATTGAAGCAATGTATGCAGAACGATATTGTGCATTACCATGAGATTTTGGATTTTTTAAATGTATGTGTAAAACAACATTTGTTTTTGGGTAAAAACTGTGTAACAAGTACTTGATTATAGCATTTACTCTAGTGTAGTTTCATTATCATCACGGAACATTTCTACTGGTCTGAGTTGCATTTCATAACCGGTTAGCAGCATCTCACATGCCTAATAAGATATTAACTGGCTTATTAAGATATAGCAAAAAACATGGCCCTGCCAAGAATCTTGAATTTGTGAATTTTACTTTGTACCATGCAGATGACAAAGTAACTGTTTTAGAGTCAGAGAAGCGTGCATGGGAGAATTCTGCAGAAGCTCAGGCAGTCAGAGATGCCCTCAATCCGTGGAAACACCTTGATGCTGAAAGAACAAAAAAATCCTGACTTACGTACGAATCATTTTCCCCCCTTACAGATTTTCATGAAGATGTAGCTACAAGAATATGCGGGAGAAGAACGAAAACAAGAACAAAATTAAAGCATCTGTGGACTGTGGAGTAAACCTATATAACCCTAGAGCTAGCAAGTATTTTATAACTATGGTATTGTACTGCCCATTCCCTAGCTTGTTGATTATGGGCAGCCTTTGGATGAATCACAACCTTCAAATGGTACGTTTTCAAATCAAATAGTGTATTCTTGATATGTTATGTTATTTGCAATGGTTGATTGGAATACTGAGACTAACTGTAGCTTTTCGAAATGAGCTGACTACGTGATTCCTTTTGGCTGTTGAATGACACGCTTGACTTTCTGCGAAAACAAACAGATTAGCTTTAGATGCGCTGCTTGAAAATGAGACAGATGAAGGACTTTATACACATCTGCAAGATCATACACACCGGTTTAATTACATCCTTGCTCTTAAAGAGCAAGCTCCAGGAAAATAAATTACAAGATGGATCATTACCCAGGATCTAAAACTCAAGTTCATGGGTACCCCACGGCTATGCAAGTCTCCCAAAAGAGTCTATCTTCCAGTTCGCGGAGATTAACTGCACCTATCTTCATTTCTTTTTTATCAACTTCAATCTTCATTTCTTCTTGTTCACCTTCCACAGGCAAAGGAGAAGAACATTCTAATGTTGCGTCCGACTGCCATATCATGGAGCTCTGAGAATCCAATTCATCCATGTTATCTTCATGACAACTGAATTCACCAGAATCCTGAGCATCCTCTTGATCATCACTAACCTCTGATAGACCATACATACCATCTGTGTCATAGTTACAGGATTCAGCGTCATCCTTGTTATGATCAGCACTAGTGTCTTTGCTGGGATAGAGACTTAAGAAGCCAGAGTCTGCTTCTGAATCTGCACTGTTCTCCATGAGTAACCATGATGATACATCCACGCCATTCATTTCTTCTCCCCAGAAAAGAAAAGCAACCAAAAGTTTCTCTTGTGAATCTATTCCAATGCAGTAACACAGTTTGAAGCTGATTAGCATATATGTTTCTTAACTTTTGTAGCCTTTTATTTGTCGAATCCATGATGTTGGTAGATCTGCTCCAAATCATGGTACAGTCTTTGCTTGGTAGGTGGATGGCTATTGCTTGCCCTTCCAACTTAATGGTGGGTTTCAGGTCATAACTCCACTCCGTTTCAGTTTTCGAACATTGAAAGTGCTTAGTATATACTGGTCGGTTGCTGGTCGGCCAGGAAAGTGAGGAGTATTTGATTGGGGACTAGAATTTGCTTCATCCATATAAATTAGGTCTACATATATGTGGCAAATTCCAATTGATGATACTGCTTTAAAATGGTGTTTCATGAACAATTCATCCTAGGATCTGCCGACGCTTGGTGTCAAATCAGAAGCAGATTGGAACATGATGGACCTAAATGGATCTTTTTTTTAGTCTCTCAAATTTCACTTTGCTATTTTCAGAGTTTTCATTAGTATCCTTTGATTTGATATCTCCATTGGAAGACCAATCTGGTACTCGTGTCATTAAGATTTGGGTAATCATCATTAAACCTTATTATTGCTTTCATTTCTAGATTTCAAGATCATCCAAACATTCATAATCACTGGGATTTACACTAATAAAGCACACTAGGAACTGTTTATGTAGAGGAATTCCACAGTGATCTGATCACTTGCTGATGCTCTAACTACGTCATTCAACTGACCTGCTGTAATTTTGAATTCCAATATTATATATTTAAGAAACTTGCATGCATAGTTCTCACTCTAAAAGATTTTGGAAAAAAAATCACATCACAATAAATGATATAATAAGTCTCTAAGTAAAAATAATTTTAATTTTAGTTACCTTTAATGATATCACTCGGAGTGAGTTGTAAGTTAAATGAAATTGATAATTTTTACTACTAAGTTGATAAAGAGCATAATATTTAATTCACAATTTTTATTAGATTGTAAGGTTAGATAGGAATGTTCTTTTGTAAGTATTTGGTGTAATTTTAGAATGCACCCGTCTCTACTAGATTGGCTTCAAAGAAAGAATACCAGCTACTTACAGTGCATAGTACTTATAAACAATTATGGATTGAGAAAAATCAGTTAGTGAGAGTCAAATTATATACTATATAAATATTGATATTATTTTAAAATATAAATTTAAATATTTTATTGATAAATATATATTATAAATTATTAAAATTAAAAATATGAAATATACACACACAGCATAAAAATTATAAAATTATTATAATATCCAGAATAAATGTAATGGTGTTAATATAATGTAAATTCTATATTAACAGTACTTCAACAAGTATTATTCTTTAGAATTACACTTTTATATTTCATTCATCTCATTTACAGTAAAAACTTTTGGGATATCTTTGTCAGTGTAAATCATTAAACTGTCTGTAATAAAGTTTTGTTTTTATAATGAATAAGTGTATGATTATAGAGGTGAAAATAATAATGTTAATTTGTAAAAATGTAAAAGTCATCAACGATGATTAAAAAACTGGACCACCCGCCAAGGCTCCAACGACCATAACGTTTCAATGTTAATTTTGTAGTGAGGTTCATGTAATAACTGCCATAATTAACCCATCTCCCAGAGATCACCTGTCTCATTGCCTTCGTCTTCTCCGACGAGACAGCTGAAGACTGTTTCAATGGCCAAGTCGAAAAAAAATGACCAAATAAAAGTAAGACTTTCCTTAAACTAAATTTTGTTAATTTCAAATAGCCCCACATGGATTTGATTTTATTCTGTTTTTTTTTTTTTTTGCCCTTTTCCTTCGGACACATTTTGGTGTTAGGTAACAGTCGTAGAATTCAAAGTCTCTATGCACTGCAATGCATGTGAGAGAAGTGTCGCTAAAGCCATCTCCAAGTGTAAAGGCACTCACTTTGTCTTCTCCATTCTATTACTCCGTTAAAGTTCATATTTTTATTGATGGGATTATCACGTCATCAAGTTTTAATAATCTGGTTTTGTTAATTAGGAGTAGAAAAATTCACAACGGACATGAAGCAACACCGTGTGGTGGTGACGGGTCGGATTGACCCGAAGAAAGTTTTGAAGAGACTGAAGAAGAAGACAGGGAAGAAGGTGGAGATTGTGGGGAACAACAACGACGAGGAATCAAAAGAGGAATGCGATAAAACGGATCTCAATTCGGGTCTGGTTCTGATGAACCCGTTTATGCATCAACTTGATGGTTGTTTAGACAGTCGAGTTTTAATGCTGTTCAGCGACGAGAATCCAAATGCATGTGCCATAATGTAGAGACAATACTTGTTTTATTCTTTTATTTCTTCTATGATACTCCAATAACACCAATTATTACCTTTTTGTACAGTACTAAGATTTAACATTCTCAAGTTTGATGAATAAATGAGTTGCAGAAAAGAACAGAGGGTAGTTGTATGATCCAAAGGGTCATTGACTAAATATTTTTCTGCATTTCCCATTGTAACTTCGAAGTCCAAAGGCTTTGTGGTGACGTGGACATATGTTGCTTTTTAGTAGTAATTAGACGATTGGGCCAAGCCTAATGTATAATCACTGAAATGACAGAGGAAGCCACTAAAATGTTGCATATTAATGGTAATACTCTTAATCTGGGTTAGGCCGATGGAAAGGCGTTGCAACATACCTTGTTTATCATCTTCAATCATGACTATTTAATTATGCCTACAAGTGATGAGTTCTTACAGCACCAAGTATACATACTACGAATCATGTATTACTTTAGTGTCCATGTGTTATGATGATAAAGAACTCCTTTGAATAATAATAACTCACGAGATAATATTACCTTCACTTTTAATATAAAAATGAGTTGATTTCTTTTAGGAGTTCTAAAAAAGTTAAATAAATTACTTAATTATAACATATATTCTGAAATATTTATATGTATCATTAGATTATATATCATTCTATAAGTTAGAAAAATTAATTTGGAAATAAATGATAAATATATCAGTTAAATAACTTCTATAATATTCCTAAAAATCAACTAACCCTTATATTAAAGATCGGAGATGGTATTATTTAGTCCAACTGATTTCTCAATGATGAATAAGAAAATTCAAGGAAATGATTTTCATATATCCCATAAATAGTCTGTTTTTCATCATCAATGATTAAACTATAAAGGGAAAAAATTAGTTCTTCGTTGATTAAGATGGACAATGAGAAGGAACTGAACTTTCCCTGCTTTCTTTTTTCTAGAAAATAATCTTTTATATTAGAAGAGTTTAAATCTTAACCATTATCCATGCTCAATTATATTATATTAGCTTTATGCTTAATCCAATAACATTGGATGGTTGTTTGTTCTGTAATTCATAAGATTTGCGAAACCTTCCCAATAGGGATACCTAATTTTCCATACACTTTATCAAGAGCTGGTTGGAAAGTTTGTTTTGGTTCAAAATATAAAATTTCAATTCATTTTGTCTCCTAAATTTATAAAGTTTTTCCCGTACCATTCCTATTAATTGCACATACAAAAGGAAGTTTTTTGATAAAGAGGTAGTTTATAACAAATGATTAAAAAAGGTATTTTAAAAAAAACAAAACAAATATTTTTGGAAATAACTAACTTAACTAATTTCTTAAATGTTTGTAAATTAAATATCTATTTCTTATGTTTAGGATTGGATAGAATAATTTTCCTTTCCTTTTTTTTTTTTTTTGGGGGGGGGGGGGGGTTATGAAGTTTTACATGCTAAGAGTAAGAATAGACTTCCATTTTCTAGGGAGGAGAGGGTTGTTCCATCAAATTCAAAGATAGTGATGGGTGAGAAAATGTGGCACTTCAATTTGTTCTTGTGCTTACGAATTTTCCTCTTCACACTATCTCATGCACTTATTTATGATCTCAACGTTCTGATATAGCTTTGGTAGGTACATTTGTGCTGATCAAGATGATTGAAAATGTGTTTCCATTCACAATTAAAAAGTCATAGCGTTTGAACAAATGCCCTTGTGTTGAGCAAGCACATATTTTATATAATACACATTGTGGGGAGTGGAAAAAACCTCTTTGCATAGTTCGTTTATGACATGACCTCTAGTGCTTCTCTTGTCTGTCCAATCATGTTGAATATAGTTGCTGCTATGCGAGATGCTGTGAGATCAGCTGCAGCTAATTGATCAGCCGGTGATTCGTGCTCGATGTATCGATCGGTAAGAACCATTGGCGTCCACTGCACAGTTATGAAAGCTTCAGTTTCCATTTTGCAGAAAGATATTGAAGAAAACCGCAAGGAAATGGGCAATATGTTGAGTCATATTTACTGACATGTCTTTATGTCTAGGTTCGTACCTTGAGTTTGGCATCCAGAAGGCCATATAGGGCCATGAAGTGAGCAACATGAGACCCAAATCCTCCAATTGATGCTTCTTCTACAGTGATCAAAACCTCGTGTGATTTCACGATGCCGCGAAAAAGGGCGTGATCCAATGGCTTGCAGAAACGAGCATCTGCAACTATTGCCTGCAAGCCATGACGTGCCACTAAAGTACCTGCAGCTAAACAGTTCTGAACAGCTGCTCCATAGCCCAACAGGGCCACTCTCTCCCCTTCAATCAATATCCTACCTCTTCCAACCTTTTACAATATCATCAAAAAACTCAGTTAATGTTCCATAGGTTTTTAATTTCAAGTTTTAGAGTAAAAACATATCATGCAGAAGAAATTCTTTGGAAAGAACCAATAAGAATATTTTTGGTAATGTCCAGTGGGGTATGTGTGGAGACTGGTATATGTTTTACCTCAAGAGGTATGCCTTTATTCCCTGGTAGTAGCTGCTTAACATCGATACGTTTCCCCTTGGGTAACGGAAGCAACTTGGTCGATCATCAATGGCAGCAGCAGTTGCAGCCATGTGGATGAGTTCAGCTTCATTAGAAGGAGCCATCACCACCATGTTAGGGAGGCACGCCATGAAAGTGACATCAAAAGCACCACAGTGTGTCGGACCATCCACTCCAACAAGTCCAGCTCTGTCTATTGCAAATCTTACAGGCAGCATGTGCAAATCTACATCATGAGCCACCTGTGCAATGATTCCAAGGTTAAAAAACCATCACACTGCGTGATTATTAGGTGATGAGGATGGTTTATGTTAAAACTATGTTGGGCTCATAAAATAAGCCCAATATAATACAGTCCAGACTCAGCCCAATTCTCCTTTGCAATGTCTACATATTTGTGTTCCAGAATATTCCACTCTTGTATATACTTGTATACGTGTCAATATCTGATGTAATTTAGAGTTTTACTCTGTCTATATATAGAATACAGAGGGCCCTTGAACAGTGTGCCACAATTAATACATTTCTATTCTTGTTAAAACTTTATCTATTTAGAGAGGAAAATTAGAGTGTTTAAGCAACCTGGTCATAAGCCCTCTGCAAGAATGATGAGTAAATTGCACAAAAAGGCTTAATGCCTTCAGCAGCCAGGCCTGCAGCAAAAGTAACAGCATGCTGCTCCGCTATGCCCACATCGAAGCATCTTGCCGGGAATCGGCGTTGGAAGAGATTCATACCGGTTCCACCTCCCATTGCAGCATGGATGGCAACAATGTCCTTGTCAGCTTCTGCTTCTGCAATCAAAGCCTCTGCGAAGTATGTTGAGTATGGCTGTGTGGCAGCCTCGGTTTTGAATTTCTTCCCAGTCTCAGGATCAAACTTGAAAACAGCTGCAAAATCAAACTAAGTCACGTGTGTGTGTGTGTGTGTGTGTGTGTGTGTTCAAGATCATAATTTTAAAATCAATGCCACTTTTACCATGATATTTGTCTGCTGCTTCTTCTGCATATGGATATCCACGGCCTTTCTCAGTTACTACGTGGATAAGTACAGGACCAGTTGTTTTAATACTTTTTAACTTAGTTGAGAATGGAAACAAGATCATACATGTTATGACCATCAACAGGTCCAATATAATAGAGTCCAAGCTCCTCAAACAGTGTTGATCCGGAACCACTGATCATGCGACGAGCATACTCATCAACTTTAGCTGCTAACTCATGCATAGGGCCACCGACTCGTTTAGTTAGTCCCTTAATAGAAAAAACCTCACTGAGGTCAGTTTGAATTAAGACTTTTGTACAAGTGTTTCTTCATGATTATATAGTTAGTCCCTAAATATATTTCTCTCACCTTGGCAACTTCTCTCAATTCTCTAAGGGGTTTGTTTGATTGCAACCTACTGAGAGCACTGCTCAAAGCTCCAACAGGTGGTATGGGCCCATCAAGAGTAGCAGTTGGAAGAGAGACCTGTTTGTTGTCATTTAGAATAACAATCATGTCAGAATCCAAATACCCGGCATTGTTCGTGGCTTCATAAGCTTGCCCATCTGTCATTGCTCCATCAACAATAACAGTAACCACATGATTCCTCCTTCCCATCAGATCCCTCCCGGCATCCATCCCTGTTTAATTGATAAGTTTTTACAAGTTAAATCGAAATGAAGAGAAGAGATTGGTAAATTACAAACTTCGGATAAAAGAGAAGAGAAGAGATAGGTAAACTGTGATCACATGCATACATGTGTAAAATTTCAATATTATATGATCAACCTCCGACAGAGATAAATCCTGAGATGAAACTTTGAAACTATGGCGGAGCATATTCTACTGACGTTGAACCTCATGCGGCAGCAGAGAGAAGAATAGAATTACCCTACCCAGTCCTGCCGATATAGCTGTGGAACTGTGACCAGTGCCAAAGCAATCAAATTCACTCTCTGAACGTTTGGTAAATCCAGACAACCCGTTTGTCTGCCTTATGGTATGCATTTCATCCCTCCTACCAGTAAGTATTTTATGTGGGTAACACTGCAAGTTCATGCAAGATTATACAATTAACAACTTCCATCGTCAAAAAGCAAAAAGACTAGAGAGCACAAAAAAGGTGATATTTGTGTACCTAATGACCAACATCCCACAGTAGTTTGTCCTGAGGGACGTTGAAGACATAGTGGAGGGCAACAGTGAGTTCCACTACACCAAGGTTTGATCCTAAATGGCCACCAGTTTTAGAGACATTGCATATCACATCCGAACGCAGCTCATCAGCAAGCTGTTTCAGCTCCTGCATGAATAATGAGAATTTGAGATCACAAGGTAAATGATTTACCGTTTCATATTACCGGAGACTTAAATCTCTTGTATGCTTTTGGTCATGCACCTTGGTAGAGATATTCTTCATATGAATGGGATAGTTTATAGTGTCCAATAGTGGAGTTGGTGGTCTCTGAGATGGACACTCTTCCCTCTCTGAAAGTGATGCACAAGCCTTAAATGGCCTTTTCCTCACCTAAATTGAATCAAAACAATGCCAATATCTTTCAGAAAATACTGAAGAAGACGAAGGAAATGATTCAAAGTTAAGTGAGAGAAGCCATGATCTTTCATACAGGTAATGGGCGAGTTCAAGTAACTATATGAGTGAAAGTACATGTTCTAACCTGGTTGAGCCTGTGCTGAGATTGCCAGATCAGATTAGCACCCCATTTAGAGTGAGGCTTATGAGTAATGGGAGAAGCCGTTGATATGTTCACATGAGCAGGTAACGAGAATGAACCGAAAAACGCCATGACAGGTATATTGAGAGCAGCAAAACCAGAAGAGCCCTACAAGATCATGCAATCAAGCAGAGCTCAAAACTTGAAAGACCCAAAAAACAGAACAGAGTATAAATGGGAATAGTGGTTTTGGGGAAGGAGGGGTTGACTACAAATGGTTAAAGATTAAAACTGTTTTCTTCTTCTTCTTCTTCTTTTGGGGGGGGGGGTGAATTAAAAACTAAAAGCTGCTTGACTTTGAATTCAACGCAATGCATTTAATAAGCTTCCATGTTTTTCTTTGCTTAGGGAGATAGTTTTTCTTCTTCAGCCATGGCACTCTCTGTAACTGTGCCTCTGTTTTTAGTGAGGAATCAAATTTTGGGATGGGTTGCCCCATTGGTCCACGTCTCTGGAAATCACAAACGGATTGATTCATTGATAATCATGCAGCAGATGATATATGGCCTATTCAGTGTCCTTTTTTGTGTTGGCCGCAAACATATAACTTACCATGAAATGGGTTTACGTGACAATATTTTGATTTGTCTCAACTAACAATAAATGCCACTGTTTTCCATTCAAACTGTCCAATTCAGTCTGAAGGCGACTGGCTCCAATAGAATCCGATTACAGTATTGTTGTAACTATCAACATTTTTATTTACATATACATACATGCATGTCTCTTCTTCTTCTTTTTTTTTGCCCATGCATGTCTCTTTTTTTAAGATATTTGAAAACTTCAAATGATTTTATAGGAAATACGACTTTTTCACCGGAGGTGAAGATGTAAAAAGCATTTGCCGTATTGAATATTTGTGAAAAATAAGCATTTATATCATGACTAATATTTTAAATCCGAATGAAATCAGTAAATAGAATTGTCGTAGTGATTATTCACTGCAAAATACCCACTTACAACATGATCATGTAAAATTTATTTTTTTAAATGAAAAGATGTCTATATTCTCTATTTTGGGGGACAAAAAGGAGAGAGGAGAAAGTTATTTCTTCATTCCTTTTCGAATTCTAACATATTGACTAAGTAACAAGACAGGATATTCCCACAGCTAATGGTCCATATTCAATCATAGTTTTCCCCCTACAAAAGGTACTTCTATAATCATCCTAAGTAATTATCCAACGTTTGACAGCAGCGAAATAGCAACAGCATATTAAAGAAACTAAAGATTTGTCCAAGTGAAGGGAAAGGAGAAAAAAAGCTAATAAAGCAGCAAAATTAGCCTACATCCATCCTACGATCAGATGATGAAGGACCAGTCGACTCAAAAACCACCTGTGCATTAGAAGTCAGAATAGCTAGTAAGGAGAGGATGGTTGTAACACCCACCACAAAGGGCACACTCCCTTATAAGCCTATGCTGCAAGAGGATTTGCTGCAGCATTTCCTTGTCTAGGAGAAAAAGATAGAGAGAACCTAGCTTATGATGTTATGAGATTTATTATATCCTAAATAGTATTTCGACTCTTCCAATCATATAAAGCAGATTGCTTTAAACTCACAATTATGTAGTAATTGAGAGTCAATTTCAAATATTACTTTATCATGGCCCAGTTCTATAACCAATATTGGTGCACGTTCTAAGGCCAGTGCTTCTATCATAAAAGCTGAAATGGAATTTATCTTATCCAAAAAACCCGATTTAAACTCACCAAACTCGTCTTTGCATATTATTCCTAGAGTTGCTTGCTCACCAATTGTTTTATAAGCACCATGACTGTTCATTTTTATAAATCCACTTGGAGGAGGATTCCAATGGATAGGGCCACAAGTATATCGGGGGCAGAGGGCGCCACACATGAGGCCCAATATTCATTATTTGATCTGACTGCTAGCTCTATCACAGCAACTAGGTTGGGTTCGATATGGTTGAAAATTATACCATTGCTTTGTTTCCAAATGAGCCATAATATCCAGCAAACTTGGGCAATATTCTTTTTTGTCGAGGCCATGCTTAGCATCAGTGATTTCCAGCCACCACGCTTCACAGTTTCTGACACGAAGATTGTCTATCTTCACTCCGAGGCTACTGCCAAACCATACACGGCGGGTTCAAAGACATTGGAAGAAGAGGTATTCTATGGTTTCCTCCTCTCCTTCACAGACAGGATTGTATGGGGTAGAAGCCCTCTTAGGCCATAAATAAAGCTTCCTTATTAGCTATTGCTTTGCTGAGCACTCTCTAGATGAAATGCTAATACGCAGGAGTATGTTAAGTTTCCAAATGAGCTTCCAATCTGCAGAAACAAGATTACAAGACAAGTTGGTTGTGATAATCTTATTCATGCTACATTCTTTCTTTCTTTTTATAGCCCTATTTTACAGTATGTTCCCCATCTTATGCTCCAATCCACACAAGTCTGTCTTGCATGCCATTAGAGGGTATGGAAATTTTAATGATAGCAGAAACAATATCCCCCAATGTTAAATTACGAATTGGAGCAAGATTCCAAGTGCCATCAACAATGAGGTCACTGACTTTGCCATGCTGCATCATATGGCTTTGGTTGTTAGGATCCCTTTTAGAAAAAGTGGCATTAGGAAACCAATTATCACCCCCAGATTCCGATAGAAGTACCCGTTCCCACGTCCCAAAGCAGATCTTTAGGAATTCCAAGCCATCCATGATACTCGACCAACACCAAGAAGCTTTATATTTAATCATGGTTTCATACTACATAATCGTATCTTCTTTTACACTTGCTTATTTATTATTAACTCATCATTGAACGATAAATTCTTAAACTTATATTTCAATAGAGAGAAAAAATTGCTAACGAATTGTGTCATTTGAATATTTTAGTCACATTACAAAGGGGAAAACGGTGGCTTCCTCTCCTTTTGTGGCAAGGGGCCATTCCCTATTAACGACAGATGGACGGCACCAATCAATGAGCACCCATCACGTATCTTATTTGCACAAAATTTCTCTTTTAGAGGATTTTAATTGTAGACTTTACAACACAACTTCCCCAAGCCACTTTTTTTTATTCAGACATTTACTGACTCAGGCGAATAATATATCTTACTATAGGTTTTGTATTATATATATACACACACACAAATTTCTGGATATTGACTAGGTAGCCGAAAAAATTATAAGATATTGACTTCCCACGATGTTGTAAAAAATTAGATTGCAAACACTTGAGGGAAGACATTATCCAAAGCCTAGATAGATAGTCTTGCATGTAATGAAATCGTGGACAAGGGCAAGCCACTGTTCAAATAGTAAAGAAGCCTTCTCCAAAACAAAACCCAAAATGGTGTCAGTTAAACACTAAGATATTAACATTCCTGCCCCTAAAAAAAATCAAAGGCCCAGCTACAGTGATCCGTCACACGTATGGCCCTTCAAGGATACACTAGACGCGGCGCGGCTCTGGAATCATATGCTTTGCGGCCAAATCAACGAGGACTGCACAGCCAAGAAGAATGACTAATCAGTCATTGCACAAATATCGCATTACTATTAATTCAATTCCCAGGGCAACGGAAATTAAAACTTGAGCAATTTTGTTTCCAGCATGACTAGCAGAAGATACTACTTAGTACTTACCATATGGCTGCGCTAATTTGAAATTAAACCATTGGTATTTAGCCTCAAAGTAAGAACAGAAATGGATTTCGTTAACCCAAACTTGTTATACTTCCAAGATTTAACTGGCTAAACATGACAATTATGGATCATAATACTTGGAATGGGCAAAAATTTGACACAAAATGATTGACATGTTTACTTCAGTCGGTGCACCTGCAGAAACCATACCTGCATGACCGTGAACGAGACCTTGAGGGGCTGCGACCATTGCCCCTGGGACTCTCTGATCTGCTACGTGTATCGTCCCTCCTATCATCAGGACTCTGACCATTCTCCCTCGGAGTTGGGGACCTCCTGTAATCCTTGCTTCCTCGAGGTGAAGGAGACCTGGAATAAGATCTTGATCGCTCAGGAGAATAATAATCGTCCCTGTCCCTATGATCCCTGCATCAAGAGCAGAAAAACAAAGTTGAATAGATATGGTGATTAAACAATTACAAATACAAGACACATAAGAAAGAATAACACAAACCAGAAGCATCTCATAAATCAGTACGAGATCTGAATATATGCAGCAGCAGCAGCAAACTAAGAATAAGTCATTCATGCAGTCATTCAAACCGAACTCAGCATTTTTGGCATATAGACGAACTAATACTTACTTCCTCTTCAAAATTTAACTAAAAATATGACCTTTACCTGCACCTTTCCATATTCCTTGGACAAATACAGATACTTGGATCGAAACAGAGTTATGAATGATGTACCGGAAGATCAGCATCCGTAACTTCATAGCTCTCTTTGCCCCCACTTTATAAAATCACAATTATCTTTCTTGCACAATGTCATCATTTCTCTACCAGTATAAACTTTGGCTTCCTTTCTTTGAGGATGATTTTCTTTGGCCAAGTATAAGCTTTATATTCTTTATAAACTGGATGGTATATGCAAAACAAGATATTAAACTTAATAAAGCCTACTTTAAAAATAAATTTATATAAGAGGAAAAGAAGTACTCTACGTAATTGAACCATTCCTCACGCCATGATTAACCTTCACTGGAACGCTCAATAAGCAAGCCTCACAAACCCAAAACCACATTGTAGGGAAAATCCAAGCAACTGGTAGAACAGTCAAACGTATGGGAATTTCCTATGGGGAGTCTGATAGAAATGTAAGCTAGTAGCACATCACTTTAAGCCTCTTTACTCGTTAATCTTTATTAATCCAGAAGTCTTTAAAGTCTTCCAGTTCAACTTTAATATCTGCATGAAGAAGACAATAAGCAGATATCATTTAATTCATTGGAACGCATTACAGGGAAGTCATCATGATCAAAGGATTGGATACCACAACCACCCCAACTTCTTATAAAAAGTAAGCAGTAAACCTGCACACTATCACTCTGAACCACCAAGGAAAACGTATAATCATTACTGACAAACTTATTATGTAACACAGTCCGCTAAAAATTCCACCACTACCATGAACACATTATCAAAACACTAGTATCACAATAGTAAGCCAAGGTCGATACTTAATAGTAAACTCTAACAAGAGATGAATTATTCTGAAGGAAAATGTACAACTCCTAATGTTCCTGACAGAAAACTACAAAATGCAGCCCGGGGGGGGGGGGACACACACACACATGTAGGTAGCTCTATTAGGGGCTATTCAGATTAACAAACAGAGTAACACAAACATTTACACGCCAACCACATTCATACAAATGGGACTAATTCATAGCATTTGCCAAAATGTTAATCTAATTATTTGACTCAACATTGGAAAATTCAATAATTCATATAGAAAATATATTGATAGCGAAAACATAAGATAAATACATGGGAAAAGTAATATATATTTATAATGTATAAAACTCAAACCTTGTGTGATCCCCAGCTGGTGATAGAGACCTTGAGTAGGCTGCAACCAAAATGCGACATTGCAAGAAATAATTAATTTCCATTGCTAGCTTAAAAACATATAACCATAACTTTGATAAAATTACAGAAGCCTTGAATGTAGTTCCCATGCTTTGCATAGAATCTAAAGTGAATTACGCTATCATTAACTTATGAATAACGCAACCTCCTATAAATTTTATAATATAAATAAATACAAATATATGGATAGAGATAACGGGTTCTCATCACAAGCCCCTTTATACGGAAAAAGAAAGGTTGCAAGCAATACTATATTTAGTTCTCATAGCAAGCTTAAACATCAATAAGCTTAATGTGTCGCATTAAGAAACTGATTTAGACCCTAAGATAAGTGGTTTAAACTAACAACGATATCGGCGCCTTGGAGATCTTGTGGGAGTTCTCCTTCTGCCATTTCCTCCATATCGACCACTATAAGTTGAAAAGGAAAACATGAGTCAATAAGAATTGGAGATCCAGAAAAGAATACAAGTAAAATGCCAAGAATGTAAGACAGTTCAGAGAGCAGACTGTCATCATACCTTCCGCGAGCATTCAGACGCATTTCTTGAGGAGTTTTCCTATTTTCTTCAGCATACACAATTCTTATTTCACGTCCACCAATAACAGTATGATTGAGTTGTTGCTTTGCTTCAGCAGCATCTTCAGCATACCGGAATTTTACAAAGCCAAAGCCCCGAGGCTCGCTACAATTCAAATTAAACAAAATTTTTCACTGTTTAGAGAGCATACACATGCAATCAGATAAAGCATAGTATGAAAACGCACAGGCAATAAGCTTTTGCTACTGTTTATCTTGGAGGTATAAATAATTCACATTTCTCACAAACACGCACAATCAGCAGTAAATATTTCATTACCAGTATTCAGTTCTAAATTTTCAAGGGGTATAAAACTGAAGATGGACTACGGCTATTAGCAATAATACTTAACCTGTGATAACACTAAAAATGTTCAATAGCAAAAAAATATAAAAACCAGTTGACTTTTCTTGTGAGAGATAAATACATTACTATAAAGCATTTATATTTATTATTTTCCTCCAAACTAATTTACCTAACTAGTAAACTGACATATAATTCAATAATAAACATAAATAAATACTTCTAAGTAGTAAAAGAGAAGTGATCAGCAAATAGCCTCACAATAACAGAATTCATGCAAAGCAAAAACCAAAAATATATAAATATTGAATGCTTTTGTTCTATAAAGAAGACAGATTAGTGATCAAGATTTATGATAATAATTTTAAAAGAATGGCAGGTAAACATTCTATTCCTGGGAAGTGGGAAGAATCTCACGCAGTGACGATGCTTTTTGTGTGCCCTGTAACTAAAGGCATTGGTTTAGAAATATAGCATGTCTTGAAAAGGCAAGATAAGAACATAGTAAAGAATGAAATAAATGGTGACCAGACATACCCAGTGTAGTAATTCTTAGGAAGATATACATCTTTCACAGGGCCATAGCGCTCAAAGGGGCCCCTAAGATCTTCAGGCCTGAATAACAGAAAATAAAAAAAAAATTCTCATTCTATGATTTTGTTCAGATAAATGAAACGGAACAAAGTAAAATTAAATGAAATGAAAACAGAAGGAAACTATCCACTTATCCAAACCCTCGGCGGAATTGAGCTTATAGTAACGGAAGAAATGAAAGCGGGTGACTCATCAGAGGGTTCGTAGTTGGTAAGTACCCTCTACATGCTATTATTCTCACTTACAGAGGCATTTCAAACATTTGTAGAGGTTCAAACTAGCAACATTATCAACAGGAGAACAAAATAAAATCCATTAAACAAGTAAATATGAGGGAGATAAGAGGGAGAATTGACCTGGCATCGAGCGGAAGATTACGGACAAGCAAGCCTGAAGGAGCAGGAGAGCGGCGGTCTCTGTATGACCTGCTTTCACGGTAGCGATCACGAGGTTCGTCGTCGTACCGCTTGCGTCCACGCGGTGGGGTTCTGCTTCGTCGGCGAGGGCTGTGGCTTCTGCTCCGGCTTCGGTATCTCGCCATTGGCACAAAATTTTCTGAGTGAACTAAGAAAGAGAGAGAAACCCTACGCGCGCCCGTGGCAGAATCGTATGCACAATGTAGCCCCGTGCAACTAAAATAAGCAAAACTTCAACAACCTGCTCAGATTTACGTTAAACTTTGTCACAAAAAAAAAAATATTAAACTTCATCTCAAATTATTTATATTTACATTTATATTTCTACTATTTATTGATTTTCCTTTAACATTATTGATCTTTTTTTCTTTTCTATGACCAAAGTATATTGTTATTATCTACTATTATTATGCAAAAGCTTGTGATTTATTAATTCTAACTGAAAACTTTATCACTCAAATGTATAAAGGATATCAAATCGTGTCTTTGTATTTTTTTAAAAATTTTCTTTATTAATTTTTATGCAATATTGTTGTTTATACGTTTTATATGTTCAATTTTTTTAAAAAAATTATCTTTTTTATAGGGCTCTTCTTTTCAAACTTTTTGCAATTTTTGAGAATAAACCACATTTTTAATTGATAATTATGCCCTATAAAAATAATTAAAAAATACCCTTACTTCAAGAATAAAAAGTGGTTAAAAAGCAATTGGGTCCGATTAACACACAAGGCCCAAATTAATGCAATTTAAACTCTTTCCAGATTAAGTGTTGGGTCTACTCTTACCAAATTGACGATAGGCCCAACAAAGGATATATGGGTCTGAAAACGAACTCATCCGAAAAAGGGCGTCTTGTTTCGATGGTGAATGCACTTAGGCCTAAAGAGGCTCAAAACGGTAATTGAGCCATTTTGGATCCGAATATCCTATCAGATTTATCTAAAAATTAAAATATGGTTCATTGATAAGATATTTATTTACAATCCACCAGTTACTAGGTTTAAATCTCACTGCTAATGTAATAACATTGTCAATAAGTGATCTCTACATACCTCTATAAATACTTTTTGAACTTAAAGGCATGTTCTGACCCTGACCTTTGTGAATCATCGAGTCCAGCTATATAAACTTTTTTGTAACAAAACAAAATTAAAATTATAAAAATCATATTAATATCAATATTAATCTATAAAAAACATTTAAAAAAAGGCTACAAAAGTTGGATATTTCATTAGTTAACAACTTCTCTCGGGCTTCTATTGTTTCGGTACTTGTGAGCATATCTTTTTGAATTTCACTTGAAAATAAATACAGGATGTGATTATCACTTTAAAAATTGTAAGCTTTTGCATCTCTCGCACTGTGAGAGAGAACAAACATACATATTTCGAAGTAAGAATATGGAACCTGTTAATAAATTTTATATGTTTAAAATATTTGGTGAGCTAATCAAACTCGTGATGGAT
>QFDD01003608.1:0-20489 GCA_006871305.1 Vachellia collinsii
GAAAGAGTAAGACATTAATATTCAACCTCAAGAGAGGATCCTTACACATTATAAATAGGATTGAACAAAACGAAGTATGAGCATCCATCTCTCAATAGAACTTCAAACCTTATCGGTTCATTATGGGAACCAAACTCAGTGATCCAAAACTTGTTCTTGTTCTTATTCAAGTTTTACTCATGATTGTTTCCACCGCTACGGCTGGAGGCATAGTGGTATACTGGGGCCAGAATGAAGGAGAAGGCACTTTGGCATCAACATGTGAAAGTGGCCTCTTCCAAATTGTGAATATAGCTTTTCTATCACAATTTGGGAGTGGTAGCATACCTCAGATCAACCTCGCCGGCCACTGTGATCCGGCTAATAATGGTTGCCAACAAGTGAGCAATGGTATCAGAGCTTGCCAAAGTAGGGGCCTCAAGGTCATGCTCTCCATCGGAGGCGGCGCCGGAAGCTACTCGTTGTCGTCGGCTGAGGATGCCAGAAGCGTAGCGGATTACATATGGAATAACTTTCTGGGTGGAAAATCCAACTCAAGACCTCTCGGCGACGCCGTTTTAGATGGAGTAGATTTTGACATTGAGCATGGTGGTGCCTTCTATGATACTCTTGCAAGAAGACTATCTGAGCATAACCAAGGAGGTAAAAAAGTATTCTTATCTGCTGCACCACAATGTCCTTTCCCAGATCAATCTCTCAATACGGCACTTTCCACTGGGCTCTTCGATTATGTGTGGGTTCAATTCTATAACAACCCTGAATGTGAGTTTAACTCTGCAAACCCTAGCAGCTTCCAGAACTCATGGAACCAATGGACTTCAAGTTTCAATGGTAAGTTTTATGTTGGGCTTCCTGCCTCACGTGAAGCAGCTGGGAATGGCTATGTTCCAACACAACAACTGATAAATCAAGTTTTGCCTTTTGTTAAAAGATATGCCAAGTATGGAGGAGTCATGCTCTGGGATAGGTTCAATGATCAGAAAACTCAGTACAGCTCCAAAATTAAGGGTAGCGTTTAAAACTTGGTAGCTTGAGTAGAACGAAAGTTTCAAACTTTTAACATGGTTCTACTACTAATTAAATAAAGCACGAGCTTAAGCTATAACATTGATGTGCTATGAAGTTTAATATCAATGAAAACATATTTATGATATATATTATATCAAGTCTACTCTAATTACATATGCACAATCTGATACTCCCTCTTGTCCCGTTTATAAGCAACTCTCTCACATGGGTTTGGTCCTATATATAAATAACAATTTTATTTTATCTAAAAATTTGATGCACTCTTCTACTTTTACCCTCAATTAATTGCATGTCTGATGTCTCTCATTTTTTTCGTCCATTCATTCTCTCTCTCATTCACCATCTTCATAAACAATAGTATGTTTGGCAAAAAAAGTTATATAACTTATATATTCACTGCATTTAACTAATTTTAAGGGCTAATTAATTTTACATAATTTGGATAGTTATTGCTTATAAAAAGGATACGATGGAGTCAGCACAAACGGCTTTAGCTACATTTAATTTGCTTGCCGTTCCCATCCCTCATAAATAATGATTGCGGTTCCCAACCCTCATAAATAATGATTCATACATACAGATAAGAGTTTCATATTTAGTTGAATCGGTGGAACAAAACAAGCGTTAAAATAGGGCTAGCATGGAGAGAGTCTAGGAAAGCGTCTGATGACATAATTTCTATTTAAACACACACACACACACACACACACAATATAGGGATATACACGAATTGAAGCAAATGAGGGCATTGCAAATAGTGAGTATAAATAACAGATCGTCTGGCATAATCAATCAACAATATGAAGAGAATGAAAGATATAGGGACACGTTCTTGTAGTGGTTTTTTAAAGTAGGGCCTACGAATTCTACTTTTATAGCCATGTTATAGACAACTTTGTTTTTTCCCCTCTCTTACAAGAGCCAAAATTTTAACTTAATAATACAAAATTAACATAGAAAAAATAAAATCATATGAAATACACCTTAAAACATTAAATTTTAAATATAAATCAGTGATATCGAATCTTTAATAATAATAAGTATCGTTATTAATATAAAAACTTTAAAAAAGAAATAACTAAAAAAAAGGGAACTATACCAACTGGTCCAAAAAATTGACCCTAAATCCAGTGCAACCTGATTAATGAATCCAGTTCAATTTTATTATATTGCTTATTTGGATTAAACCGAATTGAAATATCAGGATTTTGCACACTCTGCATGTCTTATATCATCTTTTATCATTAAAGTTCACTTCAGATCTCTCTCTCTCTCTCTCTAAAAAAATGTTTATTAGTTCTTGTTCTTCTTTCTAATTTTTTTTATTCAACAAAATTTTTAGTCACTCATCAACCCATCAAAATAACAATTATCATTTAAAAATAATTCATATTTTACATTGATTTCCAATTAAAAATATTTCTAATTATTATAAAAACGTTAGCATAATTTTGTTAATTATTCACTCCAATTGGCATCACAAAAATATTTTCAGTTCTGAATTTTTTCACTTCTTCTTCACTTTTATTATCTAGATGAAAACGTATATGGTGATGTATTATTTCTTCCTCAGACATTATTTTGTCTATAGATTCATGTTTCGTATAGAATCCCATCACACACACACACACACACACTAGAGATTACAGAATGTACAATGTCTACTTATTCAGCCGCCTATTAAAATGGATTGCTTCAATTTGTTCGCTGCAAAGTACTGAATTTGTTTTCATTTTTCATTAATTCAACACTGGTTTTTGTTGAACTAATTTTAATATCATCCTTAACATAAGAATCAGTTGACTAATTTGAAAAAAATTCAAAAATTTAAATATTACTTAATTATATCATATATTAAATTATTTGTTCGAAGTACTAATGTGTATCGTTAAATTAAATATTAATTTATAACTCAAACAAATTATTTTAAAAAATGATAAATATAAATAATTTAAAGTAATTTATTTAGTTTTCTTAATCTCTCCATGTTGGTTGACTAGATCATATACTAAAAACCAGAGGTAATATTATATACTTAAAATCAAAATATTAAATACTTCGTTAAGCCTATTAGGTCTTGTAGATGCATGGGGTTCATCTATCATTAATACGAGCTTAGGTAATATCTTTTCAATATGGCTAGGCTGGAGAAAATGGGGTTTTCTCTTGTACCGGGAGAGTAGTTTTCTCTCCAAAATCTTTTAATATTGAGGAATATTTCGGGGGTAAAACTGTAAATCTGCATACACCATTTTTTCATCCCACTTTTCCTCTCCCTGTATTTTCTCCTCTATTTTTTTTATTAAAAGATAAAATAATATTAATAGAAATAACGAGGCCTACAGGTTATAAATGTTGTAAAAAGAGATAGTGTGTCAAATAAAAAAGTTCCACATTGTTTTGGTGAAAACTAAAGGTATATAAGCTATCACATGGTCATGGTAGGTTAAAAGGCTCAAAAGAAAGGTAGGTCTTATGCACGCAATAACAGGTCATCATGAGATACGCGTAGTTGAAAATTGACGATTTGCACCACGTTAAAACTGATGATTTGTCATCAGGAGACAACGGGTCATCTCGTGTGCTCCAAGTCTGTTTGTTGTTCTGTGCTCATCCCTTCCGTGTCCGGTCAATTGCTATATATATGAGGCCTCCAAGTTGAACAGAGAATGCATGATTTTTCCTCTACCCAGCCTCTCCCTCTCTATGTCCCTTGTCTTCCACTAGGTTGCTTACTTCAGCCAGTTCTCTTCTCCCTATTGTCCTGTAGGAATGATTAGTTTTATTCTATGGAGTACCGCTTCTTGAATACAAAGAGGTTGCAGAATATCTCTTAAAGACAGTAGTATCTTTGGATGTGACTCGAATATGTCTTGAGTGTTATATTTGTGTTTTCTATTCGTGACAATTCCAACAATAAATACATATGAAACAGAAAGTATTACCAACACGAAATTGCAATAAGTCATCTTAGAAATTGTCCCTATTGTAACAATTGAAATTTTCTTCTCTATTGCTACCCATTGGTACGCCTCTCCAATTTTCTCTTACCAATTCCATTTTACATTGTGTGTGTGAGTGCGCGCGCGTACATATATGGATATTATTATATTATGCAATTTCAATCTTTTAAGATGTTTATAGTACCAATCTTCCTTAGCATAACACTATTATAAATGTAAAGTGATCTTATATTTTTTATATTGATAGAATTCTCATAAAAAGAGCTTTTTTTTAAAAAAAATTTGATTTTAATAAATCAGGATATAAGGATATTATTACCATTTTGACACGTTTATTTTTATTACTTTAATTTGTGAGGAAACATATTTTGTTCAATATATAGATTTTAAAATTAAATATAGAAAATAATTTCATTTAAATTTAATCTTCATTTTTAATTTGATGGTATTTAAATTTATTTTTTCGTTGCATTACTTAAAAATGGTTAAATAAGGGCATTATTCGCCATATAAATGCAATGCACTTTCTTTTTTTCATTATTTTGTCCCCTTTATTCAAATACAATAACGGATAATACTATCGCTCCAATTGTCTCCTTTGTTGCACAACATAAGAGGTCAATTACATGTGTTTTTCTTCTCGAACCATCAGATCCTTAAGTAGATATCTGCTGATAAACCCATAAGGGTACTATGATTAAACTTTGTTCAAATTCACCACTTTTTGTTTTTATCTCTACTTGTTCTCATAACAGCAACAGTCAGCTGATCTCAATATCAATTAAATCTAATAGGTCTGAAAAATTATCAATAGGAAGTTTCAATGCATTGAAGTGACAGTCGTTCAAGGAAACCAATTTAACATTGCATGCACATAGGACAAATGATTTTTGCAGATTAATGGCTAGGGGAATCAAACTGATGGTACAAAACCTTCCATGGTTTCTGAAATACTAATTTATAATGTCCATAATTCACCTATACACACAGAAAAGAATTATTGTTTAAACATTGCTTATAATATTGTTATAATCAACGACAATTATGACTTCTGTGACAAAATTACGTTTATCATAAACATTTTTTTTTTATTTACTCCTTACTGAGCTATTGTTTTTCTTCTTTACAAGCTCCAACTTACAAAGATGATTAAATATCTTTGTGTTGTTCTACACTGCCTTGTCTATATATCTCATAAAGAGATATAACACAAGTCCACCCATGTTTAGAAAATCATCCCTAACTAACATGGTACCTTTTAATTGTTCTTAGACACAATTCCATCTTCGTTTTCACTCAAGAAACCTTCACCCTGATTGGCTCCCACATAGAATCATTATGGGAATGTATAATAGACCCTTTTTGGTCTACTTTTATATATGTGAAAAGGTTTACATCTTAATTCATAAGATGTGGAAAGAAGTGACAACTTGTGAGGACACATGGTAAAGTTCAAAGTTACACACACTTGATAGAACCAAAAATGTAAACTAATCCACCAAAGGTGAACACTTGGTAATACTCTCCCACTTACATTTTTTGGGTTAGTTTGAGCCATCATATACATAACCATGTTTAATAGCGTTTCATGATGCCTCTCAACAACATTATTTTTTGATAAAGTGCATCAAACATTTAACTATTTAACTATCTCTCTTCACAGAGCTAGCTTCATCAATCAAATTGATATTCATGATTTCGATTAGTTTATAAGATCTCAAAAAAAAAATCTCAGTTTATTTGATTTTGTCATGTTTAATTTCAGTCAAACAAATCTTTAAAGGGTTAAGCATCTATCTTCTCAAACCCAAACTTTGTAGATTCTCTATAACCATTGTTTGACCAAGTTTAGTATGAATCTCATATTCCTAAACAACATAAAAGAAGTAATTCTATTATTCCAACAATTTCTTAAAATTTTCTATTTCCTTAAGAAATATTTCAAATGTCTTATGCAATGTATCTTTGTTTCTTTATAGAAACAACTTTATCATTTGCTCTTAAGTCTTTTACAATTTCAAAAGTTGGAGGTTGGACTATGCTTAGTTTACATTTTTTTTGCATTTTTTTAAAGATGGGTTGCTTATTTTGTACTTGAGGTGCATTTTTCCTTGAATATCACATTGATCCAAGGTTATAATTTTGAAGAATTTATTTATTTCAGAACCCTTTGATCAAATCCTACCTCTTTAGTATTTGATCATTCACTTTCACCTTCTGTACAATTTTAGGATTAAATGAACCTTACTTTGAATCATTTTCCGCTTGATCCTCTTTAGGATCTTCTCCTTCTGGGTTATCCCTTAGACTCTTATGTTCATATAAATGAAAAATTGGATTTTTCCATATGGACTCAATGCTTATGGGATGTGGTCAATTACTTATTTCTTTTTAGAATTACCACCATGTAATTCATACTCAAGTTTAAGTTCTTTCACATGACCACATACAAAAGAATAAAAATAATTGGTTAAGTGCTCTTAGAATTCTCTAAGTTCAAATTTATCCCAAATAAATATATTACTAATAATTACATATATTTTGGCATTTTTAAATGTATAAAAATAATAGAGCATAGTATTAGAAGCCTCTCAAATAGCTTCATTTAAGCTCTAAAATACACCAATAATATGTCAAAAATATCTAGAGGCCTCAGGCATCTAATTTCATAATACTGAAAAATACCTTGCAAATTTAAGTAATTGATAAAATTGTTTTCAAGAGAAAGTCAAAGACAATTTACTGGATAAGAAAAAAAAAGTCCCAGAAAAACCCTGAATTAGGGTTTTCTTCAAAAGTTAATTAAAGAGAATTCTGGAGGTAGAATGAGAAAAGAAAAATTTTGTAATGACCAGATGGATTTTGGGAATTTTTAATAACTCTAAACCGGTCTAATAATCAATAAATTCTCAAAAGGTATTTCCTTCCAGATAAAGTTGCTCTATCAGTACAAGTAGGCCCCACAGCTGAGTGACATAAGCCCTATGACATCACATAGACATGTGTCAAAATCATACTCTTCATGCATAGGATTTGTCCGTTTGGAAGGTTATAAAAATCAAGGGCCAAGATCTTGCCAACACATCTTGCAAATATGAAAAAATTCAAGGAACTATTAGTAAATTATTTGTGCAGATTTTTTTGAAGACTCTTCTAGCCATTTCAAGAGCCCATTTTCGTGCACATCAAGAGGAAAGAAGAGGGAGCAAGGCTTGAGAGCTAAGAGGCAAAAAGAGAGCCAAAATCACCAAGAACTCAAGGTAAGTTTTTGTTTTGGTGCAAAATCTTCAATCTTCTTGGGTTCTAAGCCTTTCTCTTCCATTCTAGTGGTTTATTTTTGGATTGGGATGGAATTTTTGCTGCTGGAAAAGTTAGGTTCTTGAGGAAAAAAATGAGGAAGAGAGGGATTTAGAAGCAATAGTTGTTAGAAAACTACGCTATGCATAATTTGAAACCTATTGATGGTTATTTTGTGTTGTATTGAAATTTTGGGCATGAAACCCTATAAGAGGAGGTGCTGCACGAATTGGGGCTGATCATGGGTGAATGATTTTGTGATAAATAATCGTTGGGATATGGTTTAAAGCAAGATTTTGCAAATGTATAAAAACAAAAATTGAAAAATCCAATTTTTGCAATTTGCCCTATATTTCGCCCAGAGCTGTTTCTAAGGGAAGGAGTGGGTTTTTGATGATTTTGATACTTCTAATAGATTTAGAAGGCAAAATTATGTAGTGTATAAGTGAGAAAATAATTTTGGAAGGATTAGAATCAATCTTGATAAAGTTAGAGTTCCAAAGACCCTAAGTAGTTCAAGAGGAGTTTTAAGAGGTTTTTAAAGCAAATAAGGTAGCAAATTCTCTAACTTTTACATTTACATTGTCATTGATTATTAATTGTGTGATTTCCATGTTAATGCTATGTCGAGTGTATGAATACACAAGTTCTCACTTGATTTTGATGATGATGATGTGCGTTGGCAAAGTGTGAATTTATGACATGTAAGGTTAGTAAGAGAGTTTCATGGCTTGTTATTGTTGCACAATGAAGATGATGCATGTTGATGTGGTAGTTAGAGATATGTTCTATTAGGATTCCATGAATCTCATTATTCCAAAAACCTAACCTCTTATGTCAAGTTCAAGAAATAAAGGCAAGGAGATTGAAGACTAAAATGGGTGGCTTCTATTTTTAAAAGGAAAGGATGCACATGTATGATTATTGCTTTGTGGTAAATTTTAGATAAATGTATGCTAAACTCCTACCATGCCAAATATGCGATATGCACTTTGTAAATTTGTCAAGCATGCTAGTTCATTATGTCATGATGATAAATACATAGAGAGGGAAGAAATAAGCATGCTAAAGTAAAGACAAAGGGTTCAACACCCTAAATATTAACTTAAGTTGAAGTAGTGATGAATCTAAGTAAACCAAGTCCAAATGACTTGAAACTTTCTAGTTAAATATTTCACATGGCAAGATTTAAAATGAGCCTAAGTTTGATAAATTTGGAGTTTCCTACAAAAAAGTTATGATGGTCGAAAGTTGGAGGAAACATTTGGGAAAAAGGAAAATAACTAATTGGACCGTGATACTTCACACAATAAATTGCAATGATTTGTCAAGAAATTGGATAAATTTATATTTTTACCCTGTAGGGAACATAATAAGCTTCATTTAAAACTTGAACCATTTAATTTCAATTTTTTTAAAATTAATTATGAATTTTTAAATTTGGCCAAAAATTCTAAAATTACCAAGTGAATAGTAGTAATGAATTGTAACAATTACAAAGTTTTAAAATTTCACTTGGTTAGCTAATCCTAAATATTGAAAGGTCTCTAAGTGGTTCACAATTAGTTTCTAATGCATAATAAGTTAAGCTAAGGGTGGTGTTACACAATGACACATGAACCCAAGTACACAACCACGATAATCTCAATCTCACCCTCAACTTTTCAATAATCCCAAAATATTCCAATTAATAAAATCACAATCATCGTGACCTAATTGCTTTGTCATAATGGGTACTCAACTTAGCTGTCTCCTGCTAAATCTTGTCCTTCAAATCTGCCTCACATTTGTTTCCTCCGCCATAGTCACTAATAGTTAGTGATAGCTTGATTTATTGATCCAAAAAATAAAAATAAAGAATCCTCAAAGTGGTGACATATTAGAGTAATAAGTCTAGTTAATTAAAGGTAGTTTAAATTCATTAAAACTAAAAACTAAAAATTCAGATTATTTTTTTTAAAAAATAAGGTTCACCTGAGTTGTCTTGGGTTACCTGGGTTATGACTAGGTTATCTCAAGTTACACAGGTTCACCCTGAGTCAAATCCCTCCTATTTGAAGGTTTGACCAGACCATCAATTGATCGGATCATCGGTTTTCAGGTTAACCTGGCTGGTCTGGTATGGGTTTTAATACTGTGACTCAAGTTTACTCCCTTGAAGAGCCCAATAATCCATGGACCCAAGCAGAAAACCACAATAATCTCAATCTCACCCTCACGTCCTCAACACTTCCCAATGGGTCAATAATCCCAAAATTATCCAATTTATAAAATCACACAATCATCGTTTCCTCAATTTAAAGCTAGTTTCACAATGTACTCCTACATAAAGCCTTTTTAAGAGTATGAATTTCAAGTTTAAAACTATATTTCAAATCAAATTTGTTTGCCATGAAACTTTAGACACAATCTCGTTATCAATCAAAGTATTTAAGCGAAATAATTCCTCAACCAAACAAATTAAGCACAGATTTTTCATAACAAATGTACCCCCAAAATTCAGAATAAATACCTAAAAAAATCTAATACAATAATTACAACTTGCAAATCCATCCATATTGAAGCTCTAACAAGTATTCCAAGGACCACCATAACAAAATAATTAAGTTTTTCACACCAATTAACCACAATAAAAATCCAACCCAAAGGTCTTGTAGTGAAAATTCACATAAATAATTCCTCAAAAATTAGAAACCATCAAAACTTCCAAGTTATCGCCAAAAATCATGTCTCAAAAGTCAAATTAAGATTGTCAATATTCGAGTTTCCAAGTATCAAACAAACGCCCACGAAGTTCCAAATCCCCATTGGAATATACTGTTGGAATAAAATTCATAGGGCACCACACACGACCAAGAAAACTTACAAAGATCAAGTTGGGTTCTGCATCCGCATGTGATGGTGGCCGGGTCTAGTCTATTTATGATATAACCCCACCATGTTGGAAAATAAAGGGAATTAAATGAATTTTGTTTGGTAATTTGGGACGATATATAAAAGAGCAAAAATACTTTTCTCTTTTTTTGTCTTGTTTGGTATTGGTAAAAATAAGAGTAAAATACACTAACCATCATGCAATTTTATTTAAATTACAAAAATCTCTTTTTTTATTTAAAAAAAAGTATAAAAACTTTATTTTTCCAAATGTTAGTTGACCGTTAAGTTTGACACTCAAACTTTTATTTTAATCAAAATACTCTTCTTCTAACATTAGAATTATTTAAAAATTTATATTTGCCAAAAACACTTTTTTAGAAAATAAAAAAATAATTCCAGTATATATATTTTTAGAATTCCTAATATGTTATAAAATTATATCAATAGTTTTAAAATCATGATCAGTAGTTCTGAGGAAGGGAAATGAGGGAAAATGAGAATAAGGGTAAATGAGAGATTTCCGACAAGGATAAGGCACTTTGGAATAGCTTCCTGGGTGGATTAATCCAACTCAAGACCTCTCGGCGACGCAGTTTTGGACAAAGTAGATTTTGACATTCAATAACTACTATGATGATCTCGCAAGAAGACTATCTGAACATAGCCAAGAAGGTAAAAAAGTATTCTTATCTGCTGCACCACAATGTCCTTTAGCAGATCAACCTCTCAATAAGGCACTTTCCACTGGGCAGTGTGGGTTCAATTCTACAACAACAATGAGTGTGAGTTTAACTCTGCAAACCCTAGCAGCTTCCAGAAGTCATGGAACAAATGGACTTCAAGTTTCAATGGCAAGCTTTATGTTGGTGTTCCTGCCTCAAGTGCAGCAGCTACGAGTGGCTTTGAGCCAACACAAGACCTTATAGATCAAGTGTTGCCTTTTGTTGAAGGATCAGACAAGTATGGAGGAGTCATGCTTTGGGATAGGTTCAATGATGAAAGCACACATTATAGCTCCAAGATTAAGGACAGTGTTTGAACTATATATGCTAGCCAGGTACGTAGAACCAAAGTTCCAACTTTTAAGCTAGTCTTACTACTAAATAAAGCATGAGGTTCACAACAATGATGTCCTAGCAAGAAGTTTAATATCAATGAAACCATGTTACACACACACACACACACACAATTACGAGTAGAATATTTTAATCTCCCTGTTTTAAACATTATATATACCTTCTGTTTACTTCGAGAGCATATAAGTTGAATCCCTCATGAGTATCATAAAAAATAACTTCAATTAAACCCTAAAATTTACATTAAAATAAATTTTATTTTCTAATTTTCCCTTTATCAAACTAATTTGTTACTTTTGGCTAAAAGTATTTTTGATGAATTTAAGAGTTTTTTTTCCAAACAGTTATTTGTTTTAATTTTTGATTATATTCAAACAAAAGCTCAAATATCTCGGTTAACGCTAGAGTAGGTAAAACGGGCTCAACTCGTGCGTAGGCCATGGCGGGTTTAGGTTGGGGTTTTCCCAGCATGCAACCCACACCGTTTAGTACGTAGGTTGGCGGCCCAACCTGTTTAGCCCCCTTATTCATTTTTTTTTTAAAGAAAATAATCTATTTTGTTTAAAAATAATTTTTAAAGTAAATTTTCTAACATGTTAAATCTTCATAAACCATGCAATACATAACTGTATATATTTTTTCAATCTTTCAATTTTATTGTTATTTATGTATCAAAAATAAATATTTTTAAAAAATGTTTAAGCTTAAAATACATAAAATTTATTAAAGATATGATAATTGCTAAATAATATATAAAAGTTTATTCTAAACATGTTTTCTTAGAGTCCATTAAATTTATTTTAATTATTTTTGTAAGTATTTATATGTTTATTAAAAATTTTATAATATATATTATGTATTAAAAAAAAATGGCAGGTTGTTGAGCTCAGGCTGTGGTTTTCTTAGCTCATCAAGGTGTAGGCTGCATAGGCCCGCACTATTTGTCCCGCAGATTGTAGTGGCTTGGATTACAACTCACAGGCAATCTCGTTTTCCTAGCTATAGTTAACGCAAACATACATAAAAGACTTGATTAAAAGTTTAGCTTAACTGTCATCAAGTTTACTTTGTATAATAGATCATCCAATCAATAAACCATTATCGGTAGCGAGGTTTGAATTTATACCTTATAAGTTACGAATCAACTCCTTATCAATTAAACTAACTTTTGTGGGCTTATAATTCATACTTCTAGAATAACCTATATGCCTACTTTTTAAATTTATACTTCTTTTTTTTTTTAAATCAAGATTTTAATTTATACTTCTACAATAACTTATATTCATAATTTTTTTGCATAGTTATTCATTTTTCCTTATGCTAAGATTTACGCTCTCTCTCTCTCTCTCTCTCTCTCTATATATATATATATATTATACGCCCCTCGTACATGATACTTAGGTAAAATAATATAGGAAATTATTTAATATAATTTTGAACATTTATATTAAATTGCATTTTAGATTCTTTTGGACAAATTACATTTTAGATTTTAGAAATAGTAAATAAATTTAAATATATGAACTGCAAATAATTAAATTAACAATTTAGTCAATAGCAGGTCAGTTGATGATGAAGGATTTCTCTGTTTCTGCATGACCACTTGTTCAATGAAAGTTGAATTGCTCCCATGAATTGTGACTTTATTGGCTATGAATTCAAAGCTTTAAATGCATAAATTGACCGTTGAATTTTCATCTATTGAATAACACTAACCTAAGATAGGTTAATACTATATATAATCCTTAATGTAATAACCGATTGACTTTTTTTTATAAATTAAAAAAGCTAAATAAATGATTTAATTAAAACATATATTATGAAATACTTATGTGTATAATTAGATTATATATAAATTTATAAATCATACAAATTAGTTTAAAGAAAATAATAATATAAATATAGAAAAATAAGTCAATTGGCGTAAAATTAATGTGAACGCTCTCAAACATACAAACATGTTAATGTCAAAAGCTATTTTCAGGCGTGACGGGTCTATATGTCTTCATTGAATTAGATGAAATTTATGACTCAAGTTGGCAAGGGTACACCTGACTGCAAGGGAATGTGTGATGTTAATCCCTTTGCTGTAAAACGCCAAAAAATGTTGACTCATAGTATTGAAACTTTACCACTAGGATGTCTCCCTCGTGTCGGATTTGAATTCGGTTCACCCATTTGTTAGATCAAACACCCCTAGGTAACTGGTGTATAGTGGTTGCCACGTTAACATGTGAAAGAGTAAGACATTAATATTCATACTCAAGAGAGGATATACACATTATAAATAGGTTTCAACTAAACGAAGTATGAGCATCCATCTCAATAGAACTTCAAGCCTAATCGGTTCAATATGGGAGCCAAACTCAGTGATCCAAAACTTGTTCTTGTTCTTATTCAAGTTTTCCTCATGATGGCTTCCACCGCTACGGCTGGAGGCATAGTGGTATACTGGGGCCAGAATGGAGGAGAAGGCACTTTGACATCGACATGTGAAAGTGGCCTCTTCCAAGTTGTGAACATAGCTTTTCTATCACAATTCGGGAGCGGTAGGCAACCTCAAATCAACCTCGCCGGCCACTGTGATCTGGCTAATAATGGTTGCCAAAAAGTGAGCAATGATGTCAGAGCTTGCCAAAGTAGAGGCATCAAGGTCATGCTCTCCATCGGAGGCGCCGGGGGAAGCCACTCGCTGTCTTCAGTTGAGGATGCAAGGGGCGTAGCGGATTACATATGGAATAACTTTCTGGGTGGAAAATCCAACTCTAGACCTCTCGGCGACGCCGTTTTGGACGGAGTAGATTTTGACATTGAAAATGGAGGTGGCTACTATGCTGCTCTTGCAAGAAGACTTTCTGAGCATAGCCAAGGAGGTAAAAAAGTATACTTATCTGCTGCACCACAATGTCCTTTTCCAGATCAATCTCTCAATAGCGCACTTTCCACCGGGCTCTTTGATTATGTGTGGGTTCAATTCTACAACAACCCTCAGTGTGAGTTTAGCTCTGCAAATCCTAGCAGCTTCCAGAACTCATGGAACAAATGGACTTCAAGTTTCAATGGCAAGTTTTTTGTTGGGCTTCCTGCCTCCAGTGAAGCAGCTGCGAATGGCTATGTTCCACCACAACAACTCATAAGTCAAGTTTTGCCCTTTGTTAAAAGATCAGCCAAGTATGGAGGAGTCATGCTCTGGAATAGGTTCAATGATCAGAAAACTCAGTACAGCTCCAAAATTAAGCGTAGCGTTTAAAACTTAGTAGCTTAAGTAGAACAAAACTTCCAACCTGTTAAGATGGTTCTACTACTAAATAAAGCACTAGCTTAAGCTATAATATATGTGCTAGGGAGTTTAATATCAATGAAAACATGTTTTGGAGATATATTATCATCAAGTTTACTCTAATTGCATATTCACATAATCTGGATACTCCTTCCGGGTCTATTTATAAGTAACATTTTCTCATATAGATTTGTTCTCATATATAACTAACAATTTTGTTTTATCTAAAAATTTAATGCATTATTCCACTTTTACCCTCTATTAATTGCATATTTGATCTCTCTCAATTTTTTCTTCCATTCACTCTCTCTCGCTCTCACCATCTTCATAAACATACCCCATCTTCATAAACAATGGTATGTTTGGGAAGAAGTGATATCTCTTACACTTTATTACTTTTAACTAATTTTAAGCGTTAGTTAGTTTTACATCATTTATATAGTTGTTGATTATAAAAAGGATATGAGAGAGTATTATTTTTCAGAAAACATGGCTTTAGCTACATTTGATTTGCTTGCGGTTCCCATCCCTCATAAATAAGAATGATTCATACTTACGGATAAGAGTTGTATATTTAGTTGAATCAGTGGAACAAAACAAGCGTAAAAAAAGGGATAGCATGGAGAGAGTCAAGGAAAGCATCTGATGACACAAAATATAGGGATATACGCGAATTGAAGCAAATAAGGGCACTGCAAATAGAGAGTATAAATAACAGATCGTCTGGCATAATCAATCAACAATATGAAGAGAATGAAAGATATATATATATATATATATAGGCACACGTTCTTGAAGTAGTTTTTTAAAGTAGTGCCTACGAATTCTATGTTTACAGCCATATTGTTGACAACTTTATCCCCCCCCCGGGCTTTACAAGAGGCAAAATGTTAACCTAATAATATAAAAGTAACATAGAAAAACATAAAATCATATGAAATACACCTCAAAACATTGAAATTTAACAATAATAAGTATCATTATTGATATAAAAAATTTAAAAATAATTAACTAAAAAAATAACTTGGGCCATATTGAGCTAAACCTACTAATATGAACACTTGATCATGAACCCTATCCAACCAGATCAATTAGTTTAATTTGATTTCATTATATTACTTATTTGGATTAAATTGGATCCGACTCTCCATATTTTGTACACTCCGCATGTCTTAGATCATCTCTCATAATTAAAGTTCACTTTTGCTCTCTCTCTCTCTCTCTCTATTTAAAAAAATGTTAATTAGTTCTTGTTCTTCTTTCTAATTTTTTTTGAGTGAATTCTAATTTTTTTTAGTCAACAAAATTTTTAGTCATCACTCAACATGTCAAAGAAACAATTATCATTTAAAAATAATTTATATTTTATATTGATTTCCAATTAAAAATATTTCTAACTATTATGAAAATGTTAGCATAATTTTGTTAACTATTCACTCTAATTAGCATCACAAAAATATTTTCAGTTCTGAATTTTTTCACTTCTTCACTTTTATCATCTAGATGAAAACGTATATTGTGATGTATTATTTCTTCCTCAGACATTATTTGGTCTAGAGATTCATTTCCGTATAGAATCCCATCATATATACTAGATTACAGAATGCAAAATGTCTACCTATGCAGCCTCCTATGGATTATTAGCCGTTGCTTCAATTGGTTCGCTGCAAATTAGAATTTTTTTTTCATTTTTCATTAATTCAATATTGGTTTTTGTTGAACTAATTTTAATGTCACCCTTAATATAAAACCCAGTTGACCAATTTGAGAAAATTCAGAAAGCTAGCATATATTAAATGATTTCTTCGAAGTACTAATATGTATTGTTAACTTACATATCAATTTATAAATCAAAAAATTAGTTTAAAAAATGATAAATATAAATAATTTATTTAATTTTCTTAATCTCTCCATGTTAGTTAACTGGATCTTATACTAAAAATGAGAGGTAATATTATATACTTAAACTCAAAATATTTTAAACTTCGTTAATCCTATTAGGTCTTGTAGCTGGGTTTCATCTTTCGTTAAACGGAGCTTAGGTAATATCCTATCAATACAGCTAGGCTAGAGAAAATGGGATTTTCTCTTGTGCTGGGAGAGTAGTTTCCTCTCCAATATCTTTTTAATATTGAGGGATATTTTGGGGGTAAAACTGTAAATCTACATACACCATTTTTTTAATCCCACTTTTCCCCTCTATTTTTTTATAAAAATATAAAATAATATTAATAGAAATAACAAGGCCTACAGGTTATAAATGCATATGAAACAGAAAGTATTACCTACGAAATTGCAATAAGTCATCTTAGAAATTGTCCCAATTGTAGCAATTGAAATTTTCTTCTCTGTTGCTTTCCATTGGTACGCCTCTTCAATTTTCTCTTACCAATTCAGTTTTACATTGCGCGCGCGCGCATATATGTATATTACATTATGCAATTTCAATCTTGTAAGATGTTTATAATACTAGGCTACCTTAGCATAACACTATTATAAATGTAAAGTGATCTTATATTTTTTATATTGATAGGATAAAAAGAGCTTTTTTAAAGAAAAGTTGATTTTAATAAATCAGGAAATAAGGATATTATTACCATTTTGACACGTTTATTTTTATTCCTTTAATTTGTGAGGAAATATATTTTGTTCAATATCTAGATTTTAAAATAGAATATAAAAAATAATTTCATTCAAATTTAACCTTCACTTTTAATTTGATGGTGTTAATATTTTATTTAAATTTATTTTTATTGTGTTACTTAAAAATGGGTTACAAATTGAATAAGGGCATATTGCCGTATAAATGTCATGCACTTTGTTTCCTCATTATTTTCTCCCTTTTATTGAAATACAATGAGGGATAATATTATCGCTCCACTTTTCTCTCACTTTTCTTTGATGTTGCATGAGACAACATAAGAGGTCAAAAAAGGTCAATCACATTTGTTTTTCTTCTTGAAACATCAAATCCTCAGGTCGATCTGTTGATAAACCCATAAAAGTACTATGATTAAACTTTGTTTGAAGTTGTTAGAATATGATTTGACCAAGAGGGGGGTGAATTGGTAACTTTTAAAATTTAAATAAAGCTAAAACAAAGCAACTCCAGAGTAATAAAGAGGTTGAGGAAATATATTGACACAATGATTTATACTGGTTGGTCTTCCTAATCTACGTCCAGCCCTTAGATCACCTCTGAGCTTTGCAAATTCACTAAGAATAGTATAGCTGGCTCTTTAATCCTTTACAACTTGAGAACGAATTCTCCCTCTCTCAATTTCAATGGAACAGAGGAACTCTCTCCCCATTTATCTCTGTAAACTAACCAATCCTCTCAAGATTCATGGATCTTGAGTTTCTCTCTTAGAAACACTGTTTTGAGTAATGTAAAATTCTCTCAGAAGTATGGAATGCTAATAACTGAAGTATTAATGATAGATAAAGTGAAACAGAGGAAGAAGATGAACGAATAATTAATGTCACTTTGCAGGTAGGTGTTCTATCTTTTCCCGTCTTGAATGCTCTTCTATTTATATTTGGGTAGTAATAAATGTTCGTTAGAAAGAGCTTTATTTTCGTTACTCTCAGCTTCATGGTTTAATGTTATGCATTGAATGCTTCTGACATGCAGCATAGTCATTGCCTGAGATTTTGTCTGTTGAGCACACACTGAAGAAGTAATTAGAAGACACATTCCCTGTTGCTCAGTAGGAAGAAGAAGCATTTATGAATGCAGAAGGGATTCAAATAAATGAAGCATGAAATGGGAAATATTACGAACAAAGTTAAGCCTTTGACATACTGAGATATTGTCAGTAAAAGTGAGTGCTCGAGTATGTCTCAGAATACTCGAGTGTTGTTGGTAAAATAGCATAGCATAATCTTCACAGAATGACAAGATACACGAGTTTTAGTAAAGGTACTCGAGTGTTCATGGTACTTTCAGGTATACTCGAGTTTTATAAGAAGTATTGTTATGAAAAATATGAACACTTTATTGATTCTCGAGTATTAAAGAAAAAGCTAAGAAGTGTTGTCATTACTCGAGTTTTGATAGTAACACTCAAATGTTTGTAAAGCATTTTATGTTAGCACTTTCAATAATTTTGAAGTAGGCACAAAAGTATTGTCAATACTTGAGTACTGGATGTAGTACTCAAGGTGTGACAGGCTTTTCTACAAAGATTATTTTCATTCATTCTCGATACTTGTAATATCTCCTTTAGCTTTCCTTGATATATATGAGAGACTAATAGTAAACCACTTTAAGGCCTTGTAATGTCTAGAATTAGTGAACCAAGTGAAATTTAAAAACTTTTATCGTATTATTGTTCATTTTCACTGTTCATTTGATAAAAATTCTGAAATTTAGACAAACTTTGAAAAATCATAACTAATTCTAGAGAACTCCAAATTAAGTGGTTCAAGTCTCCAATTGAAGCTTATACAATCCTCTACATGGAAAAAAAATACTCGTTTGGCCAAAATATGGTTCGATTGATACAGTCTAGTGCATCAATTTGCATTATCATTTTCGGATTTTCCAGCATTTTTCCAGATTTTCGTCAAACTTTGAAAATGCATAAATTTTTATGTACACATCCAAATTAGGCAAAATATGGCTCATTTTAAATCTTAGGATGTGTACTATTTAACTAGAAAGTTTCATAAAATTTGGATATTGTTTGCCCAATTTTCAACTCAGTTTAACTTAAGGGTTTATTAAGGGTGTTGGACCCTTTTTCCATTTATCAACTTATTTACCTTAAATCATGGATATTCAACATATCCAAAATAATTATCCAACACTCATATAATATGCCACATGCTAAAATTGCTAGCACATAAAATTATACATCAAAACTTGGGTACTTAATTACAAACTTTATCTCAAAAGCTCATTCCATATTAACTTGAGCTATTCCTCCACTTTTAGGACTCCTCCTTGCTTTTGCCTTTACTTGAGCATGGACCTAAAGGTTTGTATTTTTGGGGAGAAGGAGATTTCTTGGAAATCTCCATAGCAAAGTGTACTAACAGGCACATTAATATGCATGATTATTACTATAACTATCCATGACTATGAGCATATCTTACTACATACTGTTAAACTGAACTAATATATGGCCAATGCAAAACATAAGCAAATATTTACATATCAATATCACATAGCTCAAACAACTCAAACAATCATGGCAAACAATCATATTAACAATCATAAGCATTATTAATGTAAGAGTTAGTACAATTGCTACCTGATATACTTGGGTTAGCCTGCGCTTACTTTGTTCTGAGCTCTTGAATTTGGTGGACTCTCCGATATCTCTCACGTATCTGGACTGCTCTTTTCCTCTTCCTTTTTCTTCCTCTCATTTTTCTCTTTTGTCTTTTTCCTTCTCTCTCTCTTCTTTCTTCTCTTTCTTTCTTTATGTACTGTTAGGATCGGATTTGACCAAGAGGGGGGGTGAATTGGTCAGATAAAATTTTCGCAACGTTAAAAACGTAAAAACAGAGTATGAAGAAAGTGGACAAAGTGGTTTATCCTGGTTCGACCCTCTCTGACCTACGTCCAGTCCTCAGAATCCTCTGAGCTTTTCAAATCCACTAATCTCAACAGATTACAATCAATCCGAAGAAGGACTCTCCCCCTTCCTAACTCAAACTAACCCACAGACACTTTTGCTCGTGTCTCAACACACTCAAGATTCTCCAACCTTGAGTAACTCTCACAAATTCAATAAATAACAAGTATATTCTCCTTTCTGAGAATTGAATGATAATCACTGAAGCACTTAAGTATGAGAATATGAAGAAAGCAGAGTAGATAGCGTAATAAGATTTTCGTGTGCGTTCACTGCTCTGTTTTTCGTTCTTCACGGCGTCGCCTTTTATAGATGCGGAGAATTAAAGAGCCGTTGGAGTCAATCAAGTTTCCGTTAGACTCAGTGCTTGGAATTTGTCCGT
>QFDD01003609.1:0-20805 GCA_006871305.1 Vachellia collinsii
GAAATTTTAATATGACTGTTGATAAACCTGCTTCTCTGACTTACATTCCTTTCTTGTATATTTTATAAATTGATTCTGGTTACGGGGACTTAGTGTCTCACCCCGTGGTATTAATATTTTTTTCAGGCGAGACCTCTTATCAGATTGGTGGTTCAGGAAAGCAGGCAGAGGCATAAGCGTTAGTAGCTTTGTATGCCTCTGGAACTTTTGGGAATTTTAATGTTTGTATATTGCCATAATAGGATCATCATATTATGTCATATTCAAATTTTATTTTGAATATTTATCTTGGTAACTGTTTGTATAAGATATTTGTGCTGGAATTACATTATGAAAGAATGCGGACTAGTGGGCTGGGTTATAAGCCGTGTGATATAAAGTTTTTGGAAAAAAAAATCATGGTTATTTGTTTAATAATTGTTAATTAAGTTAAAAGCCTTGTTTAGTAGAAAGGGGACGTCACAAGAATCGTAGTGATTCTAATTCCCACCTGAAGTGAGGAAAAACTTATGAGAACCATTAAAAGGGCTAAGACAACGGTTGGCCTCACGGGCTATCGGGAGACAAATCATCAGTTCATCTACATAATTGGTTTCTTACTAATCAAGCCATTCATACCAATTGCTCTCCCCCTTATTATGGAGTGTCTTTGAACGTACCTCTCCTAGCAGAAAACCGTGGGTCAAGGACAACCCACGACGAAAATAATGGGACCCAGCGATAGATTTCTCTCTCTCTACCTCGACGCTAAAAACCTATCAATCTAGCCAAGGCGCTCAGAAGTCAATCCCAGAAGAGTCAATATTATGCATTGAAGGTCAAAATGTGAGCATAATAAATAAATTGAATATTCATTGAAGGCTCCAGAAGAGCAAATATTGTGTTACCTGAAAGAATAGAATTATGCATTGAAAATGCATTTTATTAAGTTTCAAGATATCCATAGAAATGGATACCATGTAGAAACAATTGAAAATAATTTAGAGTGTCTTACATTTCAAATTTAATCTTTGTAAAAAATATATATTATAAAATTTTCCTCTATTTTCGTTTAGCTTGTACTATACATAAGTCTAGTTGAAAGTATACGACAGTAAATTAGAAGTTTACAGATTAATTTACTGTTTGGCATGAGATAGTAAACCAGAAGTTAAGTAAACAAGCCAGTAGCTTGATAAGGTAAACTAGAAGTTTACTAATATAAATAAGTAGTTAAGTAATATAAATTAGCAGCTTGACAAGGTAAACCAGAAGTTTACTAACACAAATAAGTAGTTAAGTAATATAAGTCAGCAACTTGACAAGTAAAACCAGAAGTTTATCAATGAATTCAATGTTTGGCATGATTGGTTAAACCATCTCGGTTCAATTATGATGTGAAAAAATGATTGAGATAAATGTGGACATACCCTGAAGTGTAAATAGATGTCACTATTTCTCATGTACTGCATATTCCAAGGGAAAATATATTATTAGGCTCTCTTAAAGTTAAATGCAATGTGAGCATCTCACATTCTTAAAACGGATATAGGAATATATTTGTTGGGTAATAAACCCAAATAGGGAACCATTTAGTTACCATATGGTTTTAATTGATGCATCAACTAAATGGTTCGACGTTTGTTTATTATCTTCTTGCAACCTGGAGTTTGCAAAATTTCTTGCTCAACGAATATGGTTAAGAGCACATAATCCTGATTATCCGATCAAGAAACTAAGTCTTGATAGTATTAGTGAATTTACTTCACTAACCTTAATAAGGATTTCATATCCCTTGGAATTGATGTTGAAACATTTTATAATTCATGTTCATATGAAAAATGGACTAGCAGAATAATTGATTAAATGGTTGCAACCTTTTACATGGGGAATAATCTTCCATATGCTGCTTAGGGACTAGCCATTTTGCATGCAGAGTTGTTAATTCACATGAAGCCAACAAATTATCGAAAGTTTTCCCCATTGCAAAGGTTTTTTTTATCAAGAACCTAATATTTTCTACTTTTGGGTGTGTAGAATACGTGCCTGTAAAACCACCACAACACACCAAAATGAGTCTTTAAAGTAGGATGTGAATATATGATGGTTATGAATTTTATGACACGATTTGCCAAGTGTCATTTGAGAAATTACTTTTCCTAACATTAGGGGGAGAAAATAAGCAGTTGGGTAAAGAGATTAGATTGAATGAATTATAGTTGGATCTATTTGATTCTCATAAACGTGCACAGAAAATTCAAAAGATAATTCATTCATAGAATTTAGCTAACCAAATGCCTGAAGCATTTATTGACCCAGAGTGAATGAAAAGTCACATATCCCAGCTGCTAAGTGTTCCTATAAGAATGAATGTCCCAGAAGGACAATATATTATGAATGAATCTAAATGCCTGAAGCGTGAAAGACACATCGGTTTAAAACATTAAAATCCTCACAAGACAAAAGGAGCTAAGAACATAGATGGTAAAGTCGAGGTTCATCATGAAAATCTACTTGCTCCAAAAGAGTCAACTCCTGAAGAGTTATTTTCTCCAGAAGAGAATGTTGTAGTACTGATAAATTTGAAAATATTGAGATATCAATACATTATAGAATCCGATGGGATTGAAACAAAGTCAAACGTTGATGACATCATTATTTATAAAATAGTATATGATGTAAAAAATAATGAGGATCATGAGCCAATATCCATTGTTAAGTGCTAATAAAGAAAGGATTGGCCATATGGATGTAAGCCATTAATACATAATTACTGTCATTGAAAAACGAAAAGTTTTAGGACCTGTAGTCCTTACACCGACAGTTGCAAAGCTGTTAAATATAAATAGGTATTTTCATGAAAGATAAATGAAAAGGGTGAAGTTAGAAGATATATGACACATCTTATAACCTGGTGCTTTACACAAAGATCTTGTATAAGTTGAGAAGAAATACATCCACCTGTAGTGGATATGATTACTTTTCTTTATTTAATTAACTCAGCAGTAAATAAAAGATATAACTTGGGTCTTATGGATGCCATGACTATACATTCACATGGCACACTTGATAGTAACATTTATAGAAAAGTCCCTGAAGGACTCAAGATGCCAGAAGCACCAAATGCAAATTCTCAAGAACAATATCAAATTCAGTTAGACAAGTCTTTATATGGTTTGAAGCAATCAATGCGCATTTTAATGAAAATATGTGTAAGTTTGTCTTTATTGTTATCTATGTTGATGATATCAGCATCATTGAAACTCCTGAAGAGTTCCAAAAGCCAAATGATTGTTTGCAGAGAAATTTTGAAATGAATGTTCTATAATAGTGTTTTTCAAATAAGTCACTTTCATTATGAAACTAAATGATTGTGAAATCTCTATAGATGATAAAAACCTTTTTAGACCTCGGGAAATTAGCGAAGAAGAAGATGAAGAACTACTTGGTCTAGAAGCACCCTACTTAAGTGCTATTTTGGCACAAATGTACCTTGCTAATATGACATGCCCCGACATATCATTTATCGCTAATCTATTAGCAAGACACAGTTCTTCAACATTACAAATACAGTATAATAGAGTGAAATATATTCTTCGTTATCTTAGAGGTATTATAAGTATGAGGTTATTATGCTCAGATATATCTAAGTATGAATGATCATTTATTCAGATGCTGTTAGTATACTTGTTTACATGTGTAGGTACAACTATACAAAGGGTGATGGAGCAAAGCTTATTTCACTAATGTCTTCTTTACTCATGACTTTCCAAAAAGAACTAAAATTATCATCCCACAAAATCGTCCCAATGAAAATCCAGCAAATTTGTTCATCAAGTCATTTTATGCTATAAACATTCAACTTCACTAACTCAAAAATATTGAGTGATGTGTTAAAAGGGGGAGTCGATACTTGCTGTGCTCTTTTTCCCTTATCTAGGTTTTGTCCCACTAGGTTTTCCTAGAAAGGTTTTTAATGAGGTAGCATTGGGAAGTATATCAATAAACTATGTACTCTTTTTTTTTACTATGTTTTTCTCCCATTGGGTTTTTCGTAGTTTGAGTTTTTTTAATGAGGCATATGTTTAGCCATGGACATCCAAGGGGGAGTATTATAAATATTATTATGTGGATGTCTATATCTCCCATTATTCTCGATTATATATCCTCTTAATATCTTATGTAATATCTGATATTGATCTATCTTGATACTGTAATTCATGCCTATAAATATAAGGCATATCCTGAAGATAAATAACAAGGGCTATTTTCCATTACTCCATTTTCCTCTCTTTTTCTATCTTCATTCCTTCAAATTCATAACACAAATAACAGTTTTTGTGCTTTCAATATATTTATATATTCACATCTCAATTTTAACCTGTATGCATAGAGGAAAAAACTAGCGCTGCAAATAAAAGTTGAAATAATTTTATTTCAAGTTTATAGTTAATTTTGTAGAGATAAAATTTTGAAATCAATATCAATATCAATATAACTAATAAAAGTCTTCCAGACTGTTCATAAGAAAAAGCGCTCCAAAACAAACAAATTCAAAAACCCTCCCAACACAAATTTTGAATTGGTTTCACTCGGGCCAAGATGCTCCTTCTTTCAAGGCATGTGCCCTCTTTCAGATCCCCCCGGCCCCCCTCCCACATTTCCAGCCCGTTTTGGAAGAGACCGCTTTACTTCCTATGGAGCTTCATAAGCGCAGAGACCAGAGCCGCTGTTCATGTTCTCACTGAGCTTGCTAAGAATGGTGGGTAAGTTCCCCTTCGAGCTTCCCAAATCATCTCATTTCATACTCCTTTGGTCAACCATCTTCAAGCAGAAACAGTGTGGGCTAAAAGGAAAGGCGAGAAGAGAAATCTAGAGGAAGATTTTGAAGACGAGACAGAGATCCTGCCAACGATTTCGTCTTGTCCTGCCCTTGGTCAAGTTTTCCCCTGCTTATGTTCTTCTCTCTATTTCTTCTTCTGTTTGCTATCTCGTCATCTCTCTATTGTTTTGATTGTGTTTCGGATTTAGGCCAAGTTTTCCCTTGTTTCCCTGCTTTGCTGATTTCCCAATCCTCCAGTGTTTGCAAGGGGGACGAGAGAGAGAGAGAGAGTTGTTTTTCTATCTGTGTGACTAAAGAGGTGTTAGATTGAGATGTAATTGGTGGCGAATGAGTCGCATTTTGCAGGATTCAACGCTGGACGTAGATTTTACTTTCTTTCTTTTTTTTTTTTCATTTTTTTTGTTGGCCTCAAACAGGAATATAATAAGGCAGCAGTGGAGGGATTCAGAACCTTGACTGACACTAAAGCTTGGGACTACGTTGTCGTATGGAAGTATGACGATGATCCAACATGGTAAAATAAACACAATGAGGAAAAGAACAAAATGTGAAACAAAGCCATTTCTTAAATCATTTTATTCCATTGAAAAATCTGGTCTTTCTTCTTCTTCTTCTTCTTCTTGGGATTATGTTGTATTATGGAAGTTTGGCAAAGATCCAACAAAGTAAACAAATACTATCAGGAAAAGAAAAAGTGAAACAAACCCAACGCATTTCTTACATCATTTCATCAAGAAGAAAACCTATAAATTACGGTTGGTTTTTTCTATCAAGCAAATAAAAAGGCGGTGATACTCGTCCAATGCTTTCAATCAATATTTTTGATAGTTAAGTATTTTCTTTTACTGCCATGTAAGGACATAATGCCTTGTCTTTCAGGGTTCAACGTGCAGACCGGGGAATACAAAAACATTAGCTTCACTGTTTGAGAAGTTGGGAACAAGATAAGGTGCCAACTTGGGTTTTCACTTTCATGCATTCTCATATATTGCTGGATTCTAACTTTTTAATGTGATTTCCACTCTTCTTTCTCATAAATCAACTTCTTCATTTACGTCTCCCTCTCTATTCCTCTTGGTGTGCACGAAAATGGGAACCGAAATGGATGGTTCAAGAAGCTCTTGGACTTTTAAAAAAATCTGCACACCTGTCTTTAATGTGTAAGGTTCTGTTTGGATTGATAAAGTAACCATACTTTGATATTTTTGATCACGTAGTTAAAATATCTTTTTTACTTTTTATCTTTTTATTAGAGAATGAAATGTGGCATATTTCAGTCTCTTCAATTTACATTATGCAGATAAAGTTACTTTAAAGAATAACAGGCATCCTAAATTTTTTTTTTATATTTTCGTCAAATTTTAATCATAATGCCTTTTGACTTTTTTAATTTACCAAAATGTCCGTAAATTTTAAAAATGGCAATTTGGTCTCAAGAAATTTTGAATTTATCCTTGGGTCCTTGTTTCAAAATGTTATTTTGGTCATTTCTTTTGAAAATGATATTTTAATCTTTTATTTTTTTCAAAATGAGCATTGTGTCCTTATTTTTTATATTTGGCTGAATGATATTTTCACTCTTTCTTTTCTTTCATTCTTTAGACTTTAATTAAATTTTAGCTACTCGTTTAGTATTTGTATCCAATTATCAAAAAATTAGATATTACACAATGTGCTTCTCAAGATAATTACTTGGAGGTAGCTAGCAAGGTGCTTCTCATTGTATATCATTAGATATGAAAATCAAAATAAGAGAAAACTATAAAAATTCAACATTATATTAACCGTTTATTATATCATCATTGCAATTATTAAGAGAATAATGGAAGGCAGCCATGTAGCCAACCATACCACACAACAGCGACAAGATAAAGCAGAAAAGATCTAACACTTGAAGACAAATTGTAGAGGGATCCTATACTCTTTTACATTTTCTTTTTGTAGCGCGGGGCTAATAGTAGAGCCTCGCGTTTTATCTAAACGTGGTTTGTAACTAGGTGGGTTTTAAAAGTTTGGATTATAAACAAGTGGTTTCTTCATAGATGAATCACATATTGGAGGAGGTGGAGGTGATAACATTTTCTTGGAGCGTGAATTTTCAAACACATGATTCTGATATTGAAATTTTCAACACAGAATTATATGAGGCGGAGGGCGAGGCTGATGCAGAGGCCGAGGGATAAACAAAACTTCCGGTGGCATTATTTTCTCAGCCCTTGAATTTTCAATAGAAGAATCACAAATTGGAGGTCCATCAAAAGGTGGATCAAGAGTCCCTGAGATTTCATCTGCATGTGATTTTTCATCAACTAATGCAGACTTATAAGTGTGAGGCTGATATTAGAATCCTCTGCGAAGCTTGAAGTGATAAGAAACACCACTCCATAAAGGAACCCTAGAGTGTTTGGAAGTGGACAAAATATTGTTGAATATATTTACTTGTGTGTGTGTGTGTGTGTGTTGAGGTTGTAAATTACAGAGTATGGGTTCCAATATAATTTATAGTACAACCAGGGGTGGGGGATTGGTGTGGACATTTTATGCATCCTTTTTGCTACTTTCAATATTTAATATAAGATCCAGTTGATTAATTTGAAAAGATTGAAAAAGATAAATAAATTACTTAATTATATCAAATATTACATGATATCTTAGAAACACTTATGTGTTCATTAGATTATAAGTTAATTAGTTTTTAAAAAATGATAAATATAAATATTGTAAAACAATTTATTCAACTTCATTGATTTTATAAAATTAGTAATTTAGTCTCTATAACTAAATTAAGTTAATTAGTTGTAACTCAGTCATTAAACTTTAACTACTGCAACTCATTCCTTATACTTTTAACCATTTTATAATTTAGTCTCTATATTTTAGAAAATATATCATAAACATAATAAAAGGCTAGGGACTAAATTATAAAATGGTTAAAACTATAGACACTGAATTTTAACCAAGTTAAAACTACAGGGACTGAGTTACACCGAGTCAAAGTTCAGGGATTGAGTTACATCTGGGTCAAAAGTTCAAGGACCAAAAGATTAATTTTCCCTATTATATTTATGATATATTTTCTAAAATGTAGGGACGAAATTATAAAATGGTTAAAATTATAGAGATTGAATTGCAGTGAGTGAAAGTTCAAGGACTGAGTTACAACTGGATTAAAACTACAGAAACTGAGTTGCACCAAATCAAAATTCAGAGACTGAATTGCAACAGAGTCAAAAGTTCAAGAACTAAAAGACTAATTTTCCCTTTTAAATAACAGTTTTTGTGCTTTCAATATAGAAGTAGAGAGACAATTTTGTCTTGTACACATAGAAAAATCTCATTGCAAATAAAAGTAGAGATAATTTTCTTACAAGGTTTATAGTTAATTTTTTAGAGAGAAAATTTTGAAATTATTTATTAGAATGACTTGGATTTTGTCTGTGTGTGTAATCCAATGGCGGAGCCAAGTTATCGTGAGGGCCAGGGGTTTCTTCGAACAAATAATATTTTTTTCTCTAAAGAATTATTAGAGAAAATGTTATTTGACACATTGTTGGAACAAAATAGAATAAAAATGTATTACCTCTCTAGCTGTCATATAAATAGGATCAGACTGTGTGAAAGCGTCAATGTATATATTTGAGAAAGATATATCAATTTCTCCATTTTACTTTCTGATTCCCAATGCCGGCAAAATGGAAGTTGGTAATTGATATGAAATGTCATTGACGAAATTAATACTTTCTCATATACAAAATAATTGAAAAATCACCATAATTATTTTGGGCCATTACTCGCTATAGGAATAACCCAGTCCGTGATCGATGGAATTGATTTTTTTTTTTTTTTTGCAATACACCGTTGCTAATAAAATTAAATATAGCGATATATACGATAGGATAAGTAGGCGAAAATACATAATTTTATTATATATTATCAATGCTATAATTCGGAGAATAACAACAGGACAAAAACATAAAATAGAAATGACCGAACACTTCACTAGAATTGTGGATGGAGAGATATATGCCCTCTTATTTTTATAATACCGTACCAAACATAAACACATCTTATGATATTCTCCTGTTCTTATAGGTGAGGGGAAAATAACTAGATGGTTTCTCCATAGATGGCTTGTAAACTAGGAGGGTTTTACGGGTTTGGCTTGTAAACCAGTGGTTTTTTAACAAGAACATGAATTGGCAGCTTCATATATCTTGGATTGTGACGAGATTGCCCTTTAACAACTGGAATTTCAACGTATGATGAGTGCAATATTGGCACATTAACGTGACCATGTGGTGTTGTTTTCTCAGCTTGTGAGTTTTCAACATATGAGGTTGATATTGGAATTCCAATCGGTGAGCGAATCAAGGGATGCGAAAGCGCAGGTATCGAACAAGGAGGAGGCAGAGGCAGATTCGGTGGCAGTGGCGGCTGTAGCGGAAGTGGAAATGTTTGTGACATTTCCTTAGGCTTTGAATTTTCAGTGGATGAATGAAGTATTGGGTGATCATGTGGTGCTATTTTCTTAGCTTGTGAATTTTCAAATGAAGGCTCATGAGTTTGAGTCTGAGAATCATCTGCAAAACTTGAAGTGATGAGAAGCAACACTCCAAAAAGGAACACTAGCAAGTGTTTAGAGGACATTGTTGAAGGCAACTTGTGTTAATGCAAACCAAAGGCTATGAGCTACAATATAATTTATAGTACAACCAGGGGAGGCAATTTGATGTGGACATTTTGTGCATCAATTATATTTAATTTTCAAAATATATTTCCACCTTTGATTTTTAATATAAGAGCCACTTGATTTATTTTGAAAAGATTAAAAAAGCTAAATATATTAATAATTAAAAGTATTTATTTATATGTATGATTAGATATTTATATATCAGTTTACATGTTAGGTAAATTAATTTAGAGAAAAATAACAAACATAATATTTTGAAGTAATTTATTTAATTTCATTAATCTTTTAGAAAAAGTTAACTAACTCTTAGATAAGCACTGGGGATAGTATTTAGTAAAGAAAACCATGATAAAAAAAAATAATAAAGTCTATGCTCGTAGGTTTATTCTGTTAGTATATTTGGGTGGGAATCCCTTGTGTTTTCTTCTTCTTAATTTGGCTGTATAATTTGCAAGGCTTAATCATTGATATAAGATTATATAAATATATATTATATGAATTATATATCTAGCATATTTTAATGAAGAAATGCATTTCTTATCCTTCATGTAATTAAATATTAAGTAATCTGTGCGTGTTTGTATTTGATTGGTTGATAAATATAGATAGGGGGGTTGGAACTTTAAAATGACTCGATTGATCCCAAGAAAAGTATGAATAGCTTGATTTTTTTTTTCCAAAGTTCACTAGAAAAAATATATATATAATATTTGAGTAAATAGAATATATAAATATTCGAAAGAGATGACAACAGAAATTTTAAATATAATAAGATTTCCAAATTGCGCCGCCAATAGAAATAGAGATAATTTTCTTTCAAGTGTAGAGATCTAATTTTTGAAACTATTTTAAATGACTTAGATTATTGGACTGTTATATTTTATGTTATATAATATATATTGATGTCCTTGTTGAATCTAAAAAGAATATAAATTTATTGCCGTTAACTTGTCTTAATTATCAAAATATCTCTTTAGTTAAACATGAGTGTAAATCTTTGGTAGGAAAAAAGAGCCAACATTTGAATCACACAAAGAGCCAACATTAATAAGACCTAGAATTGAAAATAACTTTTAATGAATCTCTCGCCCTAAAATAAGCTATGAAATATAATCAATAATTAACCTTTGTTTCTTATACAAATCCCAAGTTTATGCTCAAAACATCTCATAGCCACCTTCTCTGCTTTCAACTATTTTTCTGTTACCGAGACTATTGTTGGTTTATATATTTGTTAATCTCATTTGTAATTTTAAATTATTCAATTCTATTTATCATTGATAAGATATCTCTTATTATTATAAAATGGATGGTTTCCAATAAAAAATTATAGATAATAAATATTAAAATGGACAATTTAGAATGATACACACATAGATATAAATAATTGTAAAAAAAATTAAAAATTATAATGTATTACTTTATATATAAATATCTCATGGATATGGACCCACAATATTGTATCTATCTTTAGTCAAAGACGGTACATATAAAAACAAAAAAACAAAAACAAAAAAGACGGTACATGTGAAATAGTCATTGAATCCAGCATTACCTTCTTGATGCACTACACCTGAGAAAATATTTTAGGAATGTTGGATGCATTTTAAGCTAAGGGGAAATGACACTTAAATTCTTTAAGATCAACTTAATAATAATTAGGTCTAAAAAATTTTGTGGAAACATAAAGTGTAAATATTAATTCAAACACTTTAAATATGTGAGTGTTATCTGCCATCTAATAAGGTATTAAAGTCTCATAGATCACAACTTCCAATGATATTTTTTTTTACCTTAATAGCTTCCAATGATTTGCAAGATGCAATTGCAACTACATAAATAAGTATTTGAAAATCATTTTTATATATCAGGAACTTTTTTTGTACCAGATCGTTTTTTCATGTCTGATACCAGGTTACAAATTAATTACCATTACATTTAGAAGGAATATCAGAAAGTGACTTAATTAATATTTAGCTGCCATGTAGTGTTTCCACACCAATTTAGGCTTTAAATAAAATTGCCATTTACCAATTTTATTATAATATAGATGCCCTTCAGAAATTAAAAATAAAAAACAAGAGCATATATTTTCTTTTTTAATTTACCTCAATTATTTAAAAGATTTATTTATAATTGATGTTCCGTCTAGCTTTTGATTACAGCTGGATTTATATCGCCTCTTTGAATATCTCTTGAGTTCCACACGAAAGTTATATTTGGTAATGAAGAAGAGACAATATATAATATAATGAGAAATACTTACATACTCCAGGAGTGCCACATCATCCATGCTCTATCTGATGAGAATGTTCCAAATGTCCTCTATTGTGGATCTCATATCCAATAAATTCATCTTAATTATTCCTCTGTTTCCATAATAAATATATATTGTAATGGGTGATGAAAAAATGAAAATAATTAGGAGAAATTTATGGGATATGGGATCACAATAGATGACACTTGGAACATTCTCATTAGACAGAACATGGATGACATGGCACTCCGGAAGTATGTAAGTATTTCTCATAATATAAGAAGATAGAATGAACAATGATTTTAATGAATTCACTATCCAATTTAGGGGGGGGGGATGACTTTCGATGCTCAATTAATTATTAGTCCATTCGTGTGATAAAATAGATTTATAGTATCTAAACAAATTTAAATAATCATAGCTTGGGTACACAATTTCAAATGAAATGATTCAAGAGTCCACACTTTTTTCTGCCAACAGATTCAAGAGTCCAAACAAAAACTTGTGAAAATATATAATTAACGGCTTTGGCATCACATAAAGTGATACATTTGTACTATAAGAAAGTAATGTTTCATTTCATCAAAAAAAGAAAGAAAGAAAGAAAGTAATGTTTCATGGACCCAGCAAATATAATTAAAATTAATAAATTTTATAACATATTGGTGTATTTCAAATGGCTTTTCTTCAACATCCAAATAAAACTAGAAAACATATTGAAACCGGAGTTGATAAAATAGAGTGAAATATAAGCTGTTAGCCCAAAAATCCATAACTTTAGTCTAAGCATATTTTCCTATATATAATATGTTTCTTCAAATATGTATAAATTCACCCAAAACTATAAGAAACTACAAGGCCATATACTACGATGACATGAATTTCACGAGGTTAACAATTGGAAAGTTTGAAAATGTGTGTATTATAAGAATTATTTTTATGTTGTATAAGAATTATTTTTTGGGAAAAATATAAATGTTTAAGTAACTCTTACAAGTTACATTAAAGAGGGTATATTAATGGAAACAAAAGTTTAAAAATCAAATTTAATGGTCAACTAATAGTTTAGGTGGATGAAAATGAAATCTCGGTTAAAGGTAGAAGGGAGGTAATTTGCATAACATATATACATCCTAATTTTAAGGAAAGCTTATATACATTTTCTAAATAAAAGATGGTTAGTATGTTTTACTCAAAATATTATAATAAGTTGAATATAATGTAGTTGTAAATAAATTCAAGAAATAATTGAATATAATGTAATAATAAGTTCTAATACAAGAAATAATACTAAATTCATGCATATATTACCAAGAGTTTTTATTACATTCTTTCTTTAAAATCTGATGGTAGTTGTAAAATCTATGTTTTAGATAACTGGATATATAGGCTAAACTAGTAGTTAAAGACTGATTAAGGTTCAGAAGAAAGAAAGGAAAGGAAATGAAGAATAAAAATGCCATTATGCTAAGCGTATAAAAAATAAAGGCAAAATGGTCATTTTGAAAAAGTAAGGGAAAAACATGTCATTTTAAAAATGGGCAAAAGTGGAAATTTTGAAATTCAATGGACCAAATTGCCATCTATGATATCAAGGGCATTTTGGTAATTAAGTAAAAGTCAAAGGGTATTTTGATCAAAGTTTGACCAAAATATCAGAAAATTTTACAGAGTCCCATATGATAGAGAAAAAAAAATCACTGATCAATAATTGAGGCTCAGTTTAGGTCAGAATGACAAGAATGACCTTCACAGGAATTTTAAAAGTAATTTAATTTTTAGCTATTTAATAAATAATTAATCAAAAATAATTATTTAAAATACCTAGAGGTCAAGTCCAAGAAGTGCAAGTAAAGAGATTCAAGGCTGTTATATCCCGAATTTTGGGTCTAAAAGTTTAAGAATGAGCCTGAATGGTAATTACTACCAAGCCCAATTCTGCGAAGTTTTCTGTCAGGTAAAATGATTCTTTGGAATCATATAGCATTTGGCTCAACAAAGGAAAGTTAAAAGTGAAAAAATAAAAGGAAGAATATATATGGTAGTAGAAAAGAACGGAAGGATGAAAATGTCATTTTTCCAAATGAAGGAAAAGTATGGGCAAAATGATCATTTTGAAAAGTAAAGAACCAAAGTATTATTTTGAAATTGGGACCTATCGGTAAATTTGAAATTCATGGGATCAAATTGTCATTTTGGAAATTAAAGGGCATTTTGGTAAATTGATAAAAGTTAAAGGGCATTTTGGTCAAAGTTTGAGCAAAATATCTGAAAATTTTACATAGTTTCAAAAAATAGAGAAAAATTCACTCATTAGTATTTGAGGCCTAGTTCAGGTTAAATTGACAAAAATAACCTTTATAGGAATTTTAAAGGTTATTTAATATTTGGATATTTAATAAGTAGTTATTTAAAATATCCAAATGCCTCAAATATTTGGTTTCAAAGTCAAGAAAAATAGCTCAGGAATTATAGTATTTTATAAAATTATTCTCAAGTTAAAGTCAGAACCAATGAGCTGAAAAGGAAAGAAAAAGGCTCGAAAAAAAAATCCCAAAATTGGGTTTTCTTCAAAAATTAATTGAAGACAATTCTGAAAGCAAGACGAAAGAAAAATCATGAAAATATCCTATGAATTTTGAGAATTTTTAATGACCCTACACAGGTCAAGTGATCAAGGAATTCCCAAAATGTTATTCCGGCCTGATAAAATAGGTTTTTTGGTAAGCTAAAGTAACCTTACCTGTATAAAGTGACTTTATGTGCCTAACGTAAATTATGTGATCCATATTAAGCCACATATTTTTCTTTGACTCCAAGACAAAAATAAAATCAAGAACAGATATTATCATAAAGTGGTAAAATATCTCAGAGTAAAGTTAATCAATCCAATCGAGTTCCACGCAGTAAGAGACACATGAACACATGGCAAAAGTAAAGAAACCCTAAGATGACATAGGATGACATAAGCTCTACGACATCACATGGACATGTGTCAAGATCACACTCTTGATGCATAGGATTTATCCATTTGGAAGGTGATTAAAATCAAGAGCCAAGATCATGTCAACACCTATTGCAAATATGAGAAAGTTGAAGGATCAGATAGCAAATCAAGTGGCCATAAATACCCCCTCTCCTCCCCACAATTTCATCCAACGTAATTTTATGAAGGGAAACTCTTGCAAAATTAATTATAGAGAGAGAAAGGGAGAGGGAGAAAGAGAGAAAGAGATCAAGGTGCCTAATCAAGGATTAAGAGCAAGATTAAGGTTAGTTTAACCCCTTTCAATCTCTAATTACCTTGCTTAGTGATTAACTAGTCTATGATTAGTAATGGATCAAGGATGGATTAAAGCTTAATCATGCCATTAAGGGTTGGAAATTGCCAAGAATTCTTCTATCTTGTTTATGTAATGCTTGGATTGAGTTAGTTGATGATTGTATGAATTTTTGGAACCCTAAACCCTAGGAGGAGGTGCTGCACAAAATTAATCTTAAGGAAGGAATGCGTTTTTGATTATTTTTTATGCTTCCATTGAGTTTAAAATGAAAAATTGTGTAGGATACAAGTGAGAAACCAAGTATGGAAGCATTAAAGACAAAGATTGAAATTTTGTGCAATATGCTCTTTAAGTTTCTGTTTGAGTAATTAATAGGGAAGGAGGCTTCTTTTGAGCTATTTGAGCTTAAAAATGGAATCTTCATGCAAAATTATAAGGGAGAGGCATGTTAGTTTAATTTTGAAACCCATGGATATAAAAGTGGAAAGTAAAAGTTAAAGAGAGCAAGTAAAAGTAGTTAGGAAGAAATAATGGGATCAATGGTCTTAATGAGTTGATAATTTTTATGTGATGTTATCTAGGACCATTGGACATTAGAAAGGAAGGGCTTGACAATCAAGATACCAAGAAAAGCAGGGAGAAGAGGTAGCTTAGCAATTATTGTTTTAATTGCATATCATTGTATTTAATTGCATTATTACTTGCTTTGTTATGAATTGGGTAATATGTCATTGTGTGAATGATAAGGTTGTGATATGATGTAAATTGCTCTTATGACATGATGCCTTGGTCTATGTTATATGGTTTGACATATAAGGTACGCATAGCAATTTATTTTCCAGGTTAAATAGGTTGAGCTTGTATCATGTTTTAATGCAAGTTATGTGATTGAATAATAGTTGCTTATGCTACTAAGATTTCCAAGAATCTTACCCAATCAATGTAACCAAACCCTAGGGCTATCGTTATCCAAGAAGAGAAGAAGAAAGAAGGAGAATAATTGGAGTTTTGGTAAGTATTTGATGAGCATTTGTGGAGAGTTATACATGCCCATAAGGGTATTATGTGTTTGTTGTAAGTGATATCATGTGTAGTTGTAGATTTATCTTCAAGTAAGCTAGAATAGGTCCAAATGCTCCAAAAGCATTGATATTGTTAGTTAAAGCAACCATATCTCAATTGGACCAAATATTAACAAAACCCGGGGGGGATAAAAGTCAACAAAATTGGACCTAAAGTTGACCAATTTGTTTTAAAGAAATCGAGTGAGTTAGGATGTGATATTTTACCACAAAATAGATATGATTTTTCCATTTAAAATGAGTGGTAATTTGTCCAAATTCGATAACCGCGCTTAGAGATATGCCCTTCCAAAGTTGGACAAAAATACTAGAAAAATAGAAAATAACCAAATGAATAGTAACATTTGAAATTAAAATTGGGCATGATTTTGAAGTAAACTTTTCCATAACTTATTTTTACTCTCAATTTTATCCAGTTATCTTCCCATACAACTTGGAATCACTCAATTTTGATTTTCCTACAATTAATTATGTTTTTTTGAATTTAAGGCCATTTTTAGAGTATTATGAATAGTAATCCAAAAACAAAAATTTTGAAACTCTAATTGCCACAAATTATGGCCAACTAAAGGGATTCTAAATGCTTCCGCTGGGTATGTTAATGAGATAAAACTAAGAATATTACAAAGGCTAAGGTGGGTAGCTTCCATTTTGAAAGAAAAGGGATGCACATGTATGGTTATGGGATTATGTTAAATTTTAGATAAATATATGCTAAACCCTTACAAAGCCAGATATATGATATGTGTTGTATAGACATGTAAAGCATGCTAATTCATTATTTTCATGATGATGAGAAAAGAATCAAGCATGTTAAAAAGAGGAAAGAGGGTCCAACACTCTTATTATAGGCCTAAGTTGAGGCAATGAAGAATCTGTGCAAACCAGGTCCAAATAACTTGATATTTTCCAGATAAATATTATACATGACAAGCTTTAAAATGAGTCAAAGTTTGCTTTATTTGGAGTTTTGTGCAGAAAGTTATAATTGTTCAGAGTTAGAAGAAAAATTTGAAAAAAATGAAAAATGACCAAATGAATAGTGTCTTTTCACAAATTATTCTGTATTAATTGGTCAAGAAATTGGACAAATTAATATTTTTTCCCCTGGTAGGGAATTTAATAAGTTTCATTTAGAGACTTAAACCACTCAATTTTAATGTTTCTAAATTTAGTTATAAAATTTTAAAATTGGCCAAAATTTCAGTAAATAATGACCAGTGAATAGTAACTTGTCCAAACTTTTCAAATTCACTTTAAGTGGTTCACTAAAAGTCTCTAATGAATGTAAAAGAGAACTAAGTGATGTGTTACAGTACTTCTCATTAAAAAAAAAAAAAAAGACTTTTGATGCTCAATTCGTTCTTGGTCCATTGGTGTGATCAAATCAATTAGCATATCTAAAATACAAATTTCAAACACTCATAACATGGAGTGTACAACTCCATTATTAGAATGATTCAATAATCCACATGAAAGCTTATGAAAATTACTTACTAACATATGTCAAATGCTCAACATGACTTTCCAAAAAAGAAAAAGATGCTCATTAATTATATTAACTTTAAAGGCATAACATAATTAGTTTTATAATTATTAAATTAGTATTTTTAAAAATTATTAATTTTTATAAGAAATTATTGGTTTCGCCTGTGCCGCTGGTGTAATTACACCTACACACATTATTCCGTGGGTTCATATATGTGTCGGAATGAATTAGATACAATTATTAAAAGGAGAAATGACCCTTCAATTCTAGGAAAAAAATGAATTCAATCGTAGGTTGCTGAAAAAGTAACTATATTTAGATCTAAGAATTTAGCTGAAAAATGAAATGTACATATTTTTATTTAAGCATTTGAAAATATGAGTTTATTAATTACAAATTAAGATATTTGAGCAAAACTTTTGAGTACGTATTGTTTTGATATTATTCAATATTGTCGGGTTTACAATTAATTACTATTACTATTTAAAGAATTAATATCAAAGAGTCCCTTAACAATTAATGTTTTAATACGAAGTGTTCCCTCCCCCCCGGGAAATACCAATTTTACCACACATTCTTCTTAATAAAAGATTTAGTTGACTAATTTGAGAATATTAAAGAAGTTAAATAAATTATTTTAAAATATTTATATTTATCATTTTTTTCTAAACTAATTTATCTGACTCATAAATTTATACACACAAGTATTTCAGAGATATTATGTAATAAATATTATAATTAAGTAATTTATTTATCTTCTCTAATCTTCTTAAATTAGTTAATTATATCTTATATTAAGAATAAGAGAGATGTAAAATTATATACATAGATGTCCTTCTTAAATAAAAAAAGTCATATCGTTAAAAGTATATATATATATAGAATATAAATATATATTTTTTTAATCAACGTCAATTGTTAAAAGTACTTGTTTATTTTCAAAACGCCATATTGTTAAATCTAGATTTGAATATCTCTTTAGTTTGACGTGAACTTATATCTTTGCTAATGAGATGGCAAAGAAAATATCTTTGGTAATGGAAAAGGGAAATATAATATAATAAGACTTGGAATTAAAAATGTCTTTTAATGAATCCCCCTCCCACTAAAAAATTACTTTCAATATCAATTAATTTGCAACCTATTGCCAGTTTATAATAGGGGTCATTTTCAACTAATTTTCTTAAACTGATAATGTTTTTTTAATGTTTTCTTCATCATATGGCCCAAAGCAACATGTGGATAAGTAGAATAGTTATGGGCCACCAAAGAAACCAAACTATTCTAAAGCCCATCAGTTTTTTGTTGGGGGCGGGAGGACCCTACACACTTCAAATGGCTAACATGGAGCCAAGACCATTGCATTGAAATTATTTAAGAGCTGATGGACAGTTATTTGTGTGTAGAGCTAATAACAAACCATGTAGAGAACCGGCTCCAAGGGGAAAGGATTTATGCTTCTACATATAGAACTTAGTTTGAAGGTGAATTTTGGCATTAAATGTAATATCTTTTTCCTCCCAATTATATCTCTTATGTTTATCATTTTTTTGATTGATATCCACTAGTATATGTCTAGCACCTTTTCTAGATCTTATTACTAGACATCCAAATTAGTCAACTAATATGGTTTGCTAGAGTGTAAGCCCACAGTGGAGGATAACTTGCTACCTTCAAGTAATTATCACTGCTACATGCTCGGGGTTTGAATATGAGATCACTGGTTAAGTTAGAACAACTTCTTTGTTAGTCAATCCAAGAACTTTGTGGTTATTTATCATTTTTTTCAAATTAATTTACCTAACTTTTAAACTAATATATAATCTAATGTTACATAAAAGAATTTTAAAGAGATTATGTTACACATGTTATAGTTAACTAATTTATTTAGCTTATTTAATCTCCTTGAATGAGGCAAACTATCTTACATTAAAGACTTGAAGGAGTAGGATTTTATTGATCAAAACTTTCTCATATACAAAATAATTGAAAAATAAAAATCACCGTAGAATATTTTGATCCATCTGTCACTATATTTTTTGTAGTCCGCAGTAGATGGATAACTAAATATTAGTTACAATGTTAACCACACATATTTTTTTCATGCTATTAGCTAATGAGATACTAATAAATACCCGGGGGGAGTATGAACAAATATAAAGTTGTTAACCTCTGGAATCTCATGTTATTTTAGTGAATTTTCCTTACATTTTGATACATTTATGGTACTATTGTACATCTTTTGAATACTCAAAGATAGGAAATGTGCAGGTGGCTTTTGATTGTATATTATTACTTAATTGTGCATATTTTGGCTCTTATCCTTGCTTATTAAGAGTTGATTAATTTAATCATTTTGCAAGGTATATTTTGGTAGAAAAATTGCAAGCCACTTGGAGAAGCATTTGGAGAGCAAAGTTGATTCAAAACCACATTAGGAAAGTCAAAGAGGAAGAAATGGAGGTCAATTTATGGGTAGAACACATTAATTTGAGGTGATTTCCAGAGGCAAAACGAGCTGCAGCGCACTTATCTTGGCTACAGCGCACTTTCAACCCGAGAGGAACTTAGCTGCAGCTCAAAACAGTTTCACCGCGACCCAATTTTGACAGCAAAACGCACAGCATCAGTAATGAGCGAAAAATCGGATTTTTAAGCCAAAAACCCGAGAGAGCCCGACATTCTGGACATTTGGGGAGCATTTGGGAGTATTTTGCTATGCTAGGGCTTGCTTCTTGGTGGAGATTGAGCTAGGATTTGAAGATTTGAAGAGATTTGAGCTTCTTTTCTTGGTTTTTCCTCTCCATCTTTCCTTCTCTACTCTTGATTCAATATTTGGGCTGATATAGATGTATTTTCTCATGGGTTTGTTGAACATGAGTGGCTAAATACTTTTCTCTAGGATTACTTTGAACCCTTGTATGGATTAACACTAAATTTCTCCTCTCTTTTTGTGATTAATGATATATATGTGTTCATTTTACTCTTCTCTTAATGCCTCTTGTTGATTGGCCACCAATAAGTTGTTGGTTTCACTTGATTGATGCTTGAGAGGGCTAGATTGAGTGTAGAACTTAGGTAAGATTGTGCAAGAACTTGAAGTTTGCATGATGAATGGATGGTTTTGTTGGCAAGATAGAGATATACTTGTCAACCTTGCATAGTCAAATTAGGATTGGAG
>QFDD01003610.1:0-19758 GCA_006871305.1 Vachellia collinsii
CCCACCCCCCCCCCCCCCCAAAAAAAAAAAACCCCCGTTTTTTTCCAAAAGAAAAGGGCAATAATTTGCTCAAATGATGTTGCTAATTCCTTTGCAAATCCACATGGGAAACTCCCTGGAAAAGCCATTTGCTGAAACCCAAAGAGCAAGATTTGTACTTTTAACTCATTATGCATTGCTTAGGTGTTGTGCATAATATATATGAAAAATGTTTGCATGTGTAGTTCAGCTACTTCTTTTTTGGTACATACCTAAAAACCCATGCATCCAAATTAAGTAGAGCCATATAATAATGCTGGACAATATCATTTTAGTATCCATAATCATTCAAGATAATAAAGGCACAAGGTTACCAACCAACACGATATCTAGAAGGCCCATCCAGTATAGTACACTTCCAATCTCTTTAATCCCACGAAGAACCTCTGCTTTCAGCTCAGACTTTGTCCCCCAGTTAAGATGTTCTTTAACAAGTCTCACACAAGCTGCAAGAAAATGACCAAGGAATTAAGTGACAGGCTAAATAAAAGAATCGTCATTGTTCATATGACAATGAGTTCATGATAATAACCATGAAATAAAAAAAAAAGAATGATAAAGAATAATATTCATCATTATCTTAACAATTGTACGCTAGTGTCAAAATTCAGGTACCTAGGATTGATAGTGCAAAATTGAGGGTAAAATTCATGGAGATGTTATGCATAGGATATAAGTTGGGTGGTTGAAATTAAAAGGGAAAAAAGACATCAGGCGTTATCAATATTCTCACGTACCTGTCACACCTCCATCAAAAGGCAGAAGTCCAATGGTTTTTGGCAATGATTCTTGCAATCCAGTGATCATTGGTTCAATCATAGTTATCTGAGAATAGCACACATGAAATTTTACTGACAAGTGGCATTTCTGTCACCCCAGATCCAAATATATAGATACAAGGATGCATTTGTACACATTGTATGCATATATGCATGCCTGTCAGGCCCCTACATGAAATCTATATACGACCTTCATCAGTCAATATTATTAATCCTCCTTCCTCACTTCTCCTTCGTTTCAGTCACTCTTGGAAAGACCAATCAAGGTATTACAGAAGTTAGATGGTCTGACTAATATGCTTATGTATACATGCATTTGGATGGAAACTAGGGTAGTATGACATGCCTAAGTCCCACAGAGAATAGTATGATATGTGCTCTATAGGATATTTGAGGATTGGTTCTCCCACTTCAACCTAGCTTTTGAGGAAATCCAACCCCACCTTGAGTCCCCATCATTCTGAGAAACAAACAGGCCGTATGTGTTAAGATCCTTGCACCTATTGCTCTGATAACATTCTTGGCTCTATTGGTTTTAAGAATTGAGATTCTTGCTCATGTCTTATAGTAAAGGCTCTTTCCATTCTTTCCACTCTCCATGTCCGAGATTCTATCACAGATGGGGACCATCGGAGATAACTGGTTCCATGAAAATGTCATGGAACTGTTGCAAAAAGAATTCTTACTTTGTCCACTCCAAGAATTTCAATGTTGGTAGCTTACATATATTTGTTGTAGTTTGATAAGAAACTCTGGGAGAACCACAGGGCACACACAGGAAGCTAGCTCGTGAGGTTAGAAACCATGATTCATGTAATTCTCACGATATCCCAAGCTTCAAGAGGGAGGCTCAAGTCTTATACCCTTGCTTTAGGGTCCAAACATGGTCCAATTTACTTCCACTTCAAGGTATAAATGTAAAAGGAAAGAGAAAAGATCTAGAGATAAAGGACAAAAAGATTTCACCCAAGAAGCAAATAGCAACATGCAATGGTTATATTCACTATGAAAAAAAGTGTCACATGAAAGGTAGCCAAAATGCATGGCATGAAACTGAAAACCCTAAAGCTCCATTTCCTAACATACCTTGTTGGATATGTGATCCAGAAGGGCTCGAATGAGCCACGGTAATGATCTGGATCCTAGAAGTCGAGCAATTGAAAACATGTGAGGTATTCCAAAGAATCCACTGTGCAATCGTGCAAAACTTTGATGAGCAGAGTTCAAATCCTACCATAAACAAAGAATATTGTGAGAAACACGTCCTTATGCAAAAGGAAAACATCATTTTATGAGTATCACAAGCAGTCTTTCAGCAAATAATATAAGTAGCAGAACTTCAAGAAGGTAAATCCACCAGCACACGCAAAATATACTACTAAGGATCCAGTTTAGGATAGAGGAAAGCCAAAATAAACAACTAGACAAATAAGATGGTTTTGAAGAATAAATGGGGAAAAACAAAAGGAATAACTACGGTGTAGAGCACGACTAGTGGCTCTCAAACAATATAATAATTGGTTTTACAATTACTAACTGCAGAATAAAAAGGACTAAATAATAGATAAAAAAGAATGTGGGTAATGCTTACTTGAGTGCCGCAATAGAAGTTAGGCTTGGCAGAGGGTATAGATGGCTTTTGTAGAGGAGTAACCTTTGTTGATCTGATAAAACGTTGAGTGGTATTGCAAAGAACGAAATTGGGCAAAAAATCACTTTGCATCTCTGACCAAATCTAGCATAAACACAAATAAATAATATGTAAAGCTCAGAAATGGCTCCAGCCACGCACTTTCATTTATCATTCAAATATTGATTTCTAATTTGGCATAGGAGCATAACAATCTTCATATGTATGCATAATTATTCATATGCAGAGAGAGGAAAGACAAACACCTGAGAGGCCAGTCGACTAGAAAAGGACACAAGAGAAATGTTCTCTTGCATCTCATTCAACATAAGACTGAATGAATCTATGGAAAGATATCTTGATAGTAATTCATGAGCATGTTTTAAGACATCCAATAACTTCTCCAGCTCCTGCAATACAATAGTTGTGTTGCTTCAGTTAGATTATTAAAAAAAAATCTGCTAAGCCTGACCATGGAAAGTACAAACGTAAAGCCACTAACCACTATGGCGCATAGGTCCTGACACTCAAAACGATCAAAAAGAAACTCCAGATTTTCACGGAAAACCTTGTTCATCCTTTCAACAATCAAACTTCGCAGGTTGATTGTCCTTCCAAGTAGCTGTGCATTATAACATTGTTAGTAGAATGCAAAGTTAATGGGAGGGATACTGTACTCGCAACAGTGATCAGAAGGCACATATCTGAGGAATCTTTATGATAAGTGTTTGTCTGTGCACATGTGCATCTAACTTGCAGATCAGGTATATATTTATTCCTATTTCAAGCTAAATGTACCACTATATGTGAAATTGGTGGTGACTGAACCTCCTAAAATACTTGAGAGTTCAACTCTTCAAATTTTGATGATGACATAAATTGGAGTTACCACTGAAACAATATATGTAAAAACCAAAGAAATCACAAAGACATCACTTGAAGAGCAATGTTTTTGAAGACTTTGACAATTGAGGGAATTTGTAATTAGGTTACTAATTGAGTATTTATACTACAAAGTTAGAGAGGTAGAATTTGCCAAACACTTGTTGCTCCATTATAGTAATTCTTGCTTCTTGGGATGAGTCATGAATAGTTCTTGCTTTGTGAGGGTAAAGCCAAGCGATACCTAAATCACCACTGCATATGACAACTCTTTTGGCTGATCAAATAATAGCAGAACTTTTATTTTAGAAAGGTGGCTTTGAGCTTTGCAATGTACATCTCTTTTCATCATACCTTTTTGGGCTCATGTGATTAAAATTTGCCAAATCCAAACACTGTTGGCAAGGTTGGCAACTTCTAGCTTAGACTTTAATGCACCAAATCAAATCATAGGAGGTAAACACCTAATAGAGTAATTAAAAATTAACCTTGATTTTAGTCATCTTCAGCAGCATATTGAACCTCATAGGCTGTACAGCATATTTTTCAGCATTGTCCGAGGTGAAGAGGAAAGAAGGATCGAGTAATTCACTGCAGTATTTGCAAGAAGCATAAGAAGTTTGTAATATATCAACAAAAAAGGTGAACAACCAAGAGAGGGGAAAGAGCACACCTTGCTGCCCAACTTTTATAATATGTGAAAATAGTTTCACATAACTTTGAAACAAATATATCAAAACAATGGTCCACCTATTAAGAAGTTCATATATAAACAATTTAAGAATAGCTATCATACGTGAAGCCATTTACATGACTTTCAAGAATTAACCGCTTTACTATAATTATATAACTTGATCTGATAATATCTGGCATTGAGTTAAAAATGGATTATACCTCAGCCTCAATTTCATCATAGAGGAACCGTTGCTTCAGCACCACCAATGCTTGTTGTGCCGAATCATTATAGACGTCAAATGGCATCAGAATACTCTCCAGAAGCCCACAATTTGGTGACCCAAGTACACAATCCACCAACATCCAGGGAAGAGAGCACTCAATTGGAAACTGAAGGAAGCAAAATTGCAATTAATTCAAGGAAGAGGGAGAAGAAACACTGTTTGAGCAAGAAATGGAAAGTAGAACGGTTACAACGTAAGATCTAGATGCTAGAAAGAGAATTCTTTAGTGAAACAACGGAACTCTTAGCAAATGCAAATATACATATAGATATATAGTGACAGATCAGAGTTGACATATATGGAAAGCCATCAGCAAAGATGAAGAAAGATCAAGGTTTATGCAGCTTGTTTCAACAATTATTTATTTCTTTAGATAAAACACATTACTTCATCCAATGTGGAGACTGAATTCTATCTTACTTGAGAAGACAGAAACTAACAAGATCCAGCTTGGGGTGTGGCAGAGGTGGCAACTAAGCCACACATATTCTCCAAAGTAAAATAATTAATACTAGAGAACACAAAAAATGAATAATTATACGGAAAGCAAGCCCATAAAATACAATAATTTACTTAACAACTTAAACTCATGGAAGTGGTTCACATAGCATCATCCCTAATATCTATTGAAGAATATTAGTCTCAAATCTGAAAGTAATATAAGAAGGTAAGGGTGTATTATATTTGAGGCAAACTGGCAATCATAATCAAGAAGCCAAAGCTATTTTGGTGATATGGACTAGCCCTAGCACAAACCTATACAAAAGTTAACATTGCATCAAAGCCTGATAATGGCCGCATGATTTGGGAACCTCACGTGAGGCCTCCAAGGTTCAAGAGATCAAATCTAGGCCCGAAAAGGCTATCACCTAAGGTGTTCAGGACACCAAGACAAGCCCAGGCAAATAGGAAAAAATCAAACAAAGAAGGAAAGAAAGAAAACAAAAGAGGAAACAGGGCATTCTTGGAGAATGGAAGTCCCACATTTAAAAGCAATAGATGCGATGAAGGGGTACATAAGCTTGTAGCAATCCTCACCAAGTAGCTTAAACTATTTTGGTGATGTGGACAAGTCAAAACACACAACTATACAAAAGGCAGCAATATCCCCACAGAATTTTTTTAAGCTATTCTATTAAACCATAACAATAACCCTAATCATAGTATATTTGATTGTTTGTAATGATGTGATCTACAATAGAGAACAAAGGCATTGTGTGATTCATTTAGTCGACCCCATCTAGTGGGATAAACCTTTGTTGTTGCTACTTGTAATGACATCAGCATGAATACATGCTGATTCAAACAGATGTCAGAACAAATTCCTATGATTAGTCAAAAAGCAATATCATGAAAATTTTTCAGTTGTTCCAGCTTGAGGGTATTTCTGGAACTCAACAGAGAAGTTCATTTCAACCATCTCAATTTCCTGTCTTAATATGATCATAACAATGCCTATTTAATGCAGGACAGATAATCAAGCACGTGCTTAAGAAAAATGAGGTTCAGAAAAATAGAAGATTTTCAGTTATATGTGCACACAAGTGTATTTATTTACCTGAATGACTCGAGAAGACTCTAAATAAAATTCTCGAAACCATAAGAAACCGAGGTCTGTCAAAGTTGCAACAGTGACTGCAAACATTATCATACTTAAGAGTCAATAAAACTGAATCATGGACATGGCTAGAAACCAAAGCATTCTATACCACATATAAGTTCAGAAATATCTTAAAGAGTCAAAAGATTTCAACATAATTTCTAAGAACTAGTGATCGCCATGATCATCTAATTAATTTGTCATAAAACAACACAAGGATACAATGTAAAAATCAAATCTTAAGCCTATCTAGGATGTTGCCAACGATATATAACCCCCAAAAGATTTTGATTTAGCCACCAATCTCATGATGAAAGCAGATTCCAATTCACTTTATGGTCCTGCGGTTCTTTAAATATCAATTCACCCTTTCAAATTAACAGTTTTCAGAGGCTGTATACTGGATGCTTTAACATTGCATAAGAACCCAAAGGACTAGATTTCAGCTGCCCTTTTGTTCTGCAGATAACAAACACGAGAATGTGTAGTCCCAAGTTGGTTGGATGTGCAATTAAGTGAAACCAATGATGAACCCCCATTAAATAATTTAGTAATTTCTAAAGCCACAGTAACCACATGTTCAAGAATTCTATCACTGCCATCACCCATTAGAAACATCGTACCATCCCAAGGTATTGTGACCAGTGCTTTGTACACACTTTAAGCCCAAACAACTTATGTGCAAGGAGGAATGTTAGGATTTAAAATTAGAAATACTAATAAAACAAATTTATTTCTGAGAGTGGAGGCTGAATAAGTCTCTTGTATTGATAATGGAAAAAAGGTACACAATACATACAGCATGTATATTGAATATTACAGCGACAATCAAGCCTAAGAATCAGGGAGGAGGAATAAAGTCTAATCTACCCAATAACGAATAAAAGGAGAAAGGAAATAAAATAAAACCATATAAATCCTCATGAATATCGGGATTTTCACAATTTCCGCACTGATCCATCAAATATTATGCCAAAAAATAAGAATATATATTCCGAACTGCGGCACTTCACGCATAAGAGTTTAATCTATCAAATAAGGATATGCCAAGAGAATGAATGCTTCACATGCAAACTTTGACACATGATCAGTCTAAAAACCTTACCCGTGTAGTCCAGAATATGAAGGAAAAAACCAAGCTTGTAGAAAAATGTCTCCAGTTGTTTTAAATCATTAACAGGAATTTCCGAAGCACTATTGCCAAAAAGCCCACCTGGCCTCCTAAGGTTCCCACCAGAAACCACCTCATATATTAAGAACTGCAAGCAGTGCACCTGCATCAAAGAAACTGGTTTAGCAGCTACTCTACACAAACTAAAACAGACACGAGCATTCACAGAAAAATTCATGAAGTCACTGGTGCCAGAAATACAGCACGTGTCATAACTTCAGATAAACCATATATGTATCAATGTGTAAACAGGACCTCACCTCAGAGTTCAAGTGAAATGATTATAACCGCCCAAACTAATAATTAATGGCCATTTAGAAGTTGACTAAGTGGTACAAATACAGTCGTGTAATGTTGGCAATTCATGGGAAATTTGTTGAAGATTTCTAGGTTTATGTCATTGCATTCCACTAAATGGCCAATGAAAGAAGCAGGAAGAATAGACGAGGGTCTGCTCATTGGAAGCTGGTAAAAAAATTAGTTTTTGTCGAGTAACAGTCAAAGGATAAAACCGTTTTATTCAAGTTGCTTCCTATTTCCCATCAGCAGGTTTGTCAAAGGCTAGGTAAAAAGAGGGTGTTCAAGTATATATTTCATTTTAGAAAATCTATCATAACAATATTACAACACTTGGTAGGAGAATAGGAAATGATGCAGACCTGGGCAGCAGTTGGGGCAACTGCCCTTGGATAAAAGAAGGTTCCTTTGCTCTCTTCACCTCCATGCTGTGATGACTGTAACTCTGATTCTGATTTATTTGTGTTTGCCATCCAATCAGCCGAAAGCGTCCGCATATCTGAAAGAATCCTGAAAGTAAGCACTTGAGTGAATATATGAGCAATCTAAAAAACCAAGGCACGAAACAAGTTACATGACACAGGTTTATTGATCGAGTCATTTCCTTGAAACTAAGACGAAGCAGTAGATTTATTCAACCAAAAAACTCTACCAAGAAGGTATGGATCATAGGCAAACCCATTGTGCCTTATGTTTGAAAATATCTTCAACTGACACAACATGCAGAATTTGAAATACTTCATATCTGCATGTGCGATAAAAATAATTCCCTTCAGATGTATAAGCTGTTTATGTACAGTATTTTACGTGGCATTTAGCTTCCAATGGCAGCAAGCCCAATAAAACATTTAAACACCATCATATAATGATGGCCACAATAGCCATGGCAGCTATCATGTCGACCCCATGGCTTAAGAGTTCATTATTGCAGAAATCCCTCAAGTCATCAAGCCATTCAGTCATCTTTAACTCAAGGACCCCTTGTTCAGCACATTTTGAAAACTTTCTCTGAACTCCAATATGTTATACGTGGACCTAATTTTCACAATCTCAGCCTCTAAAAATGAAGCTTCTGTTCTTCACAGAAAAAAGAAAGTATCTTCCCTCAATCTCATTGATAGTTTTTCCTTCTCAAATATCAGATGCACTGGTATACACTGGCAGAAGTTTCTCTTCACATGAAATTGTTTCTTTTAAACACCTCCTGCTGATATTGCACCAGTGAGGAGTATGGATCAAGCAATTTGAAGTCAAGTAAAAAAGAATAGAAGAAGACCAAAGAGAACACTCAATAAAGTTATTACGGCAGGACAATTTATCTAGAAATTTCATTCTTGATCAAGCAAAATAGCATTGTGTTATCCATGGAACCGACCTTACCCAATTGCACAAGGCTTGTTGTTGTTGTTGTAAACAACTCATGCTGACATCAAATAGCATTATAAGCTATTTTGTATAATATGTCTCCTTCAACACAGTAGTTATTTGTAGTCCAAATCTCTTTTGCATAGTTTCCTAAGCATCGTGTCGGAACTACTTATGAGCAAGGTGGAAACAAGCACATCCTTGGAGCTTAGAACATGTATAGGTAGCTTATGAAAAAAGAATTTGGACATGATTAGACTTCCTAAGCGTGCTTTTCATGAGCTGGCTCAATATAGTAAATCGTTTATGCAACAGAAGGCCAATAATTTAATGGCAGAACCCACAACCCTCTTCCCTGTCAACGTCTTGTAGCATCTGAAGAATATTTACAGAAAATGAATCTGAAATCTTCGTGTGGTAAATATGTAAATAATAATAATAAAAATAATAATTATTGTTATTATTCCTGATTATTAGGATCAGATAACTATTGTTATTATTCTTGATTATTAGGATCAGATACGGAAGACTAGAATCATGGGATTAGTTTGTTTGAAATTCGAATATGGCGGATCTTTAGCGATAGCCTACTGCTCTTGTACTCTATTTATGTGTTCTGCTGATTAATGAGAAAGGCATCGGACGATGAAGTCAGAACCTGTTCTTCACTTCGCCTTTATTTGAATGCAAGAGAAAGCAATTTCTAGGAGCCATAACCACAAACAGACCAATAGAAACCCGAGAAACAGGAGGCAAAAAAGAGAAATAAGAATGGATAAAGGAAAATAAATGGCAATAAAGTGTTGACCCAATCTCATAGGGTCTTGAATTAAAGACCACATAATCAGGTCTACTCAGGGAAATAAACAAGATTATCCTGGCATCTAGAAAAAATTCAACAATTAAGACAGCTCATTACCGACAGCACCCATTGAAATGGGCTAAATTTTTAAGGGGATGCCCAAAAACTATTTAATTTACAGCATAGCTCTGGGACTTTCTGGAATGTTGTCAATAATTTCAACAGAGCATTAAAGTTTTATTTACCAGAAAAAGTAACTTATAAAATTTCAGAATTAAACAATTGATACCATCTAAAATCAAGCTTCCTACCTGGAGAGGTCCTTCTTCTTTCGGAAGGAAGTCCTCAACATAGTAGCTAGTGTATTTTGAACAAAATCTTGGACCTCAGCATGTATTGTCTCCCATAAAGCATCAGCCACCAGTGTATCACATCGCTGCATCATAGATCCAACACTCTTTATGTAGCTGACTAGTTCAACCAGTGCTTTCCTTTCCTCTGTAGTGTAATTATATCGCACTACCTACAAGACGAAATAATAGTTACAACAATGAATCATAAAGCACAAAACACAAATACAAATTGGTCCAAAAAAACTCAACTAGATAGAAAGTACTTTTAGCTCAAAAGATAGGCTCAAAGTCATGCACAACAAGAACAGGCTTACTCAAACTATTAGACTCGAAAAAGGGAGGGGCCTAGATAGCAAATATGATTAGAGGACTTAAAGACCATTACCTTTTCATAGTCAGAGAATGACGCTGAAGAGTCATGTGATTCTACATGTGTTACGTCCTTGCAGGGGCGAGAAAATTTCCAAGCACACTGCTCCCAGATACGCGCAGTCCATCTGCTTAAAAGCTGAAAACCTTCAACAATCATATCATACATATTCCCCTTGACTTCTTTGCTCCAATCAACATCTGAACCATCAGTTGACTTCAACAGCAGCAGCTGCAAAAGCAGATATAATGAACAAACAAACAGGCTTTAAAGCTATGCCGCAGAGACAGAAACCAAAAAGTGATTATGTTCAAAAATTAATTTCAGGAGGGCTTTCGATTATGTTAAGATGGATTAGATAAGATGCCAACACCTGATTCATGGCTGAAGCAAAACGAACAGTGAAATCATCATGCTCAGCACGGATAACCCCAATATGATTGATGATCAAATAATGTCTCTGATAGGTATAATTACATGTCAAGGACACATTCAACAGCTTATAAACAACCTAAATGCATCCTTGGTTTAATCCTCTTCCGAAGCAATGACTACAAGCTTGTAATTGCAAGATTATGAACTGAAATAAATTTTCATATCACTCAACGATAATACATAAATGAAAGACTTGCAGAAAGAGTTAAAAAAAAAAATTTAGACCAAATAGTTTAAAGCAACTACAAAAGCTATGTATTTCAGCTCAAATTCAACAGATATTATTAGTAGGGAAAAAAAGATGGACAGAAATCTAGGAGAGGGTCAGGAACCACTCCAAATAGAATGGGAAACTGAGAGAGAGACAAGCCTATATCAAAAACAGAAAAAAGTTGTCTTATCATTAAGAAATTCTATTCAAACCTTAAGGATCGAAAATATCCTGTACCCCAATTTGGATCCCGTAATGCTCAAATATTGACTGGTAATATTGGATAATAGATAGTTGTATCAAAACAGAAATACAGTTAAAACAAACATGACGGCAGCATGATAGAAATGACATGAAATCAATCATGTACCATAACAGATGTCGAAGTCCAGAGAATCCTTGAAATACAAGAATTTCTTTTCAGAAAATGTACTGTAAAAAAATGCATAGTGCTATATTTTCACCGTTTTAGTTGCAGAAAGCCACCCAGATTATTCATCTGATGAATAATTCACTCATTCAAATAGGAAATGATAACTGGTAACAAGTATGAAATAAAGACATCACCAGAAAACACCAATATTTTCATAGATGATAGATCCAGGAAATGAAATGCTTGATGGATAACAGTTGCCAGAGGATCAGTGAATCATTTAAGGACATAAAATTATCTGTAGGATATTCTTGTGCTTCACGTAGCGGAAGTTCATGAGGTGCTGGAAGAGTAAGAAGACGAGTCTGAGAAGAAAATTTTTGAAAATATGTTGTTAACTCCTTCATTATTGCAGCAGGAGACAGATGCAGATCTGGAAAAGCAGGAATGACTGCATCATTCTGCAAAAATTAAAGAGTGTGATGTTGTCACCAAAAAAAAAAAAAAAAGTGTGATGCACTAAACTTGAGAGATAAATGAAAAGAAACAAATCCATGGAAAATAAGATTATAATCTAGCATATTTAACATAAAAATACCTTAAATATATTGATCAATCTATTGATTTTCACCCTCTTGTACAGTGACTCACTATCCTTCTCCGATGATGTTGCCAAGACAACAAGAACAGGCAGAACACGGAGAAGAACATGACGTTCTGGGAAGAGAAGTGCAAAATCTAATTCCAAAGACTCTACAACAAAGACTATAAGAACTTGAAGAATGTCTTCTACACTATATCAGGTCAAGGAACTAAAAAGGAATAAATATCCAAGGAAATGTAAAAAATGTTAAAAAATGGTGATCTGGAAGGCATAAATTGACACAAGTCTTTTGCATATATCTGTAACAGTTTCTTCCAGGTAAAACTTATTCTACAAGCCTAGTCTGCAAATATAAATTTAAGACATGGAATACTCCGCTTTTTTTTGTTAATCCCCCATCTCTACTAATACACCCAATCAGTTTGTTTAGCAGATACAACACATTAGCGTCAACCAGAAAAATCTCTGTTTTGTATTCCATCTTGCTTTCTCTCTCACACATCACAACACTAATAGTTCAACTAGTGAAAGAAAACCAGTCAGTGTCAGACCATTATTTGTCAATTCAACCAGTTAACACTGAATAAATAGATACACATACTAAATCTGAATAGTGAAGATGGGGTAGAAGTTGTGGTTTAACCAGGCATTGACATGTACCTAAAAAAACATAGTACAAAAATAGGATACTTGTTCACACGGAACATCTCAACATGCAAATTCAACAAGATAGCCCACCTTGTGCTCAAGAAAATCTGCAGGTAAAATGAGAAAAAAGGGAGTCAATAGCAGCATATCTTTGGTATGGAATTTTCAGATCAAAAGACATGCAAGGTTGAAAATAATTAGGAAAAAAATACATCAATAATACAGAAAACAATATAGCTTGCTGTCTTTCGTAAACATAGAAGTGCAAAAACATGCACCTGTAAATCATCTAGCTCCTCCCTCATCGAATCAGTGTCTTGCCACTGACCACTGACTTGTGTGAAAGTCCTGACATATTGAGAAAAAGGACCAAAACCATAAATAGACACCTTCATGCACACACGTGTATGTTGTTTAGGGGTTGGTTGGGGGGGGGGGCATACCTTTTATACCACGAAAAATCATTAGGTATGCTAGCTTTAGCATTTTTCAGATGGTCAAGTTGCACCAAAACATCGAGTAACTTCAACATAGACCTACAGTAGTGAACAAAAAGATTACAAAGGACGGGAATGATTTTTATGATAAAAGCTATTAGGCTGGCCACAGTGATGAACTTAAAAGGTGCTTGGTGATATGACTGAAACTTCTATCAAAAATAAGGTGGCAAACCACTCAAGCAGAATTGTAACACACCACAAATGAGAAATTGAAGGGCCATTTATGCGCCTCTCAGGCCGAGAGAAACGTTGCATATCAGCAGCTAGCTGCAAGTTGATCAAAATTCATTTCAGTGTAGGTAAGTCTAGATCTGGCTATATTCCTAAACCAATCAAAAAACAAGTAAAAATGATCTTGTACTTTGGAAGAAGCTGATGCCTGCCATCCCTGAATTTCACGAAGACGACTCATTTCCAAGTCCAAAACTTGGTATGTCTCCAAGTATAGGTCAGCTTGACTTTGCTTCATGGAATCCGGAAGCTGTAACATTATGCAAGAACTGCTGTTTAAATACCAGCCATTCTTTCCTTCTAACAAAATTTCTACTTTTATAGGGGACAAAAAGGAAGTACTTAATGTCCAATGATTGACTTCAACTTTTTGTAACTAAGAGCACATTTACCTGAGGAAGTGCCTTAACGCAACTGCGGTACGTGTAAAGCACTGATGCCATCTCCTTCCCCTCTTGAATAAGGGCATTCTGCATTTGTTTCAGTATTTGCAGTTAAGGTTCACTGTTAGAGATGAAAAGCTATTGAACAGACAACCGCCCAATAGCAGCATACCAACTGATTGAGAGCTTTAGTATCCTCTGAAAGTGATAAGCGGTATGCAGAAACATCACTATATTCTACAGAAGAAGTGTAGCGATTAGCATGTGTCAAGAGAAAAAATTAGTAATCCCAAAATTGGAATCACAGGATTATATCTTAACATATATAATTATATAATAAAAGAGAAGACAAAAACACCAGTACCTACAGGACTATCCGTTGCGCCTCTTTCAGTTGAGATCCACACTCCAGGACCTTGCACCTCCGGTTGCTCATCCTACATAATTAAAAACCAACGAAAGCAGCTTAAATCTATGGAAACAAGAATACTGTGTTTGTGAAAATGTCTTAATTTGGTACCTCTTCCAAATTAAAAGCATATAAGTTTACTAAATAGGTAGTTTGTATCAGCCATCATTGACTAAATATTCCAAAGAAAGGGAGTAGAGAAGGTAAAGTCACGATTAAAACGATGTTTTAAAGTAAACTGTACTCTTCCAACCAAATTAAAACCTTGTGAATTTCCAGTCAGCATGAATTAGATTCCGAGATCAATTGCCAACAATAGAATATCCATGAGTGCAATTTAAGTTTCATAAATATGACAGCTTCCTCTACTAAGAAAATGTAGAAGAAATTAGATTTGGAGCAGCACATTCACATCAGATGTTGGGATGCAAGTACCTCCAGAGAGAATGTCGACAGAGCAGCAATGGCTTCCTCAACGGGTACAGCCATCGCACAGTCTTCTACAGATCTTGGAGAAAGCAAGAGTCGGAAGCAAATAATAGAAGATCAACAAGATTAGTCCATGTCTCTCTCCACCAGAGCTGTGCTTGCGATTAGGAGAAGGGTCGCTGAGCAGAGCAGCTTAGAAGCAGGTGTAAACCCCTGTGTGTACAAGATTGCCCTCCTTCAAAGTTCCTTTATCCTTTCCTCACCAAAATATTTATGCATACCGCTTATCACGAGATCGATTGTTGCAGTCGATGTTATTAATATTATCACGGTGTCAATCAAGAAATTTAAAAAAAAAAAAAATGATAACTACAAAAATGAAATTATAATCACATGAGTTTAGAGCAGGTAAAAAATAGCGAGATTTATTTTATAAACATGTATGTATACACACACTTGTTATGGATAGATGTAGAGCTGTCCATATGGTTCTACTCGACCTGCATCTGTAGATACGGTGATTAAGAGCAAGTGGGGTGGCAATGGTGGGGCCACGGGTTGCTTAATTTTCAGTCTACCATCGCAGACCAAATAATGAAATCCATTAACTTCAACAACATCTTCAAGACAAAGCAATATGAAAACACTCTGAACAATTAATTACTCATGCCCTTGACAGGCAGCGAGTGCGCAATTTACAAGAGAAGAAAGGGACGGGGGCAGAACGAAGATGAGCCAGCAACGTAAGAAAGGGCTTTATCGAGAGAGCGAAAGGCGCACCTTCAAAAGATTTTCTCCGGATCTGAAAGCAGACTATTGTTTTATTCAACAGCTAATTTTTCTTTTTTTTTTTTTAGATACCATTCATTTAGAGGGTAGGATGTAGACTTCAGTGATTGTCCATAACGGAGAAGACAACGTCGGGTCATTCAAAGACTCTCAATGATGAGCTCCAAAATGTTCAAAACTTATGTATGAATTAGCTTTTGTTAAGATATAGTTTGATGCTGCATTAAATTTGTCTCAATGCAGATGAATCTTTTAATTGAACTCCAAAACCAAGACCATATTATTATCATTGAGTAAATTGCACAACGAAATGGCTACTACATGGTAGATGACTACAGATGTACAGAGATGCCGCCGAGGCCGGGAGATGACAAATGGTTGATAGACCACACCCCAAACCTGAAGCAACGAGCAATTGTATTTGCTCACCTGCTCTTATTATTAGATAATGCCTTATAGATTAATTCCTCTTCCGTTCACGCACTAACCCTCCTTTGGTTGATGTGCACAATATCGAACACAGAACCATCGATGCTTCAATTGATAGGGAGTCCTGGATCGATAAAAGAAAGATCCGTGTGATGGTCTCCTAAAATTTTAATTGTTACCTTTCAATCAACTTACTACCGGCCAGCCAGCCTTGCCGTTCAAGAATGCATGCCGCTCAACATCTCTTGCGCTCCTAAAACCCAACTCCACCGAGTACTTGTACTCATTCTGCCCAAGCAAATATCCACCCACTCCGTACTTCATCCTTTTGTGGAAATATTTTAAAATTCATCTTTTATACTCTCATGTATAGTTTTTTTATATTTATATCTGTAATAATAGTTACATGTAATTTGTATAAAATTATACCGTTTTGCCCCCTCTGTATACACTGAACGGCTAAATGTATTACTGAAGGTATGCATCTTTTATTTTCCTAGCATTACGATTTTATTAAATTTATAACATTAACATTCTCTCAATACGTGTAACGGTTTTAGAAATCGTAATATTTTATTATAAAAATATTATATATTATCACTACCTTTGTTATCTTATAATCAGCAACAGTACTTTAATAGGGAGATGCATCCAATTGCCTGCAATAAAATCACTCAAACAAAGCAGTTGGGTGGGTTAGGCATTAGGGACTCAGAGAAACAAAATCATACTTTTATCATAAAAATTTGTTGGGGTTTGATCATACATCCCAAAGCTTTCTGGGTTTAAATCTTAAGAGCTAAACATATGAATGTGTGGGGTGTAATCCCAAAAGTCACGCGTATCCCAAATGCTTCCTTAGTTTGGAAAGTAATTGATGTGATATCTTAAGGTATTGTCTTTGTTTAGCCACCCGTAAACATAGGGTTTTGCCCTCTTAAGATCTTATAGTTACCCAAAAGGCATCTCATATGTTAAAGGTCAAGCCTCGATTATATATATGATATTCATTTTAGATGAGTCTAACTGATGTGGGACTTCAGCGCATAGGGTTTTGTCCTCTTGGGATCTCGTAGTCACACAAAAGGTGCTTCGGATATCAAAGGCCACACCCCAACTACATACATAGCATTCACTTTGGACGAATCCAACTGATGTGAGACTTGAGCGTATCATGCCTACTACGTCTCCCTTCACCCACTACGGGATCCCTTGGGGTATCAGATCCCCAATAACGCTTGGTGTAACAATTGCTATTGTTTGGGATAAGTTCTTGCGTGGGCTAGGACAAAAGGTCAACAATGGGATCTTAACTAAATTCTAGATTGACTCTTGGTCGCCTCTAAACCGGCCCTTGATCAAATATGTTAAGAATCACTTAGATCTCATTAATCTAAATGAATTAGTGGCAACGTTTATACTACCAAGTGGGGCTTGGGACATTAAGACGTGGTAGCCCTTTCTTCTTATAGATGTGATCCAGTGTTTATCTAAGGCTAAACCCCCCAATTCTAGCCAATCATATTCCTTCTACTGGCATCCTGTATCGGATGGACAATTTTCCATCAAATCAATTTATCAATTCCTTTCAACCTCTGATACAAAAGGTGGTGATTGGATCTGGTAGAGGTTTTGGCGATGGAACCGGCCTAAAAAAGTAAAAACTTTTCTCTGGCAAGCTAATCATGATAGACTAACGACCAACTCTCTGAGAGCGAAGAGAGGCATATGTGCTACAGGAGAGTGTCTATTAGGTTGTGCTATAGAGGATAATGTTTGGCATACACTGAGAGATTGCGTGAGAGCCAAACAGTTGTGGGAAATGTTTATTTCACCTAACAAATTATCTATGTTTTTCTCTTGTGATTCGCAAGGATGGATCAAATGGAACCCAATTCAAAATTTAGGACAAAACCGATATAAACAATGGCCATGGACCATGGTTTTCAATTATATGTGCCAGATATTGGAAGAATCGATGTAAGCACATGTTTGAAGGTCTTGAGATGATCGCCAAGAGCTTCTTCACCAATGCTTGTTCCATCTAGAGGAATCAGTTATGAATGGCAAATTATGACGTCGATTATTCCACTTGGCTGAGGATAGAGATGAACACTGGTATCCACCTCCTGTCAGTAGTGTCATACTAGATATGGATGCCTCTATCCAACAGCATAATGAGGCAACATGCAAGGGATTGATACAGGATGATAAAGGAAACTGGATCATAGGTTTTCAGAAGAATCTTGTGATGTTTTCCTGTGACTGTAGTGGAAATATTAGCCATCAAGGTGGGCATTGAACTTTGTCGGAGCCTCAACATCTTGAATGCCCAGGTTTGCTAGGATTCCATTGAGGCAGTTAACACTTTGATGCGTGACAATGGCATGAACCACCCCCTTAGAGCTTGAATGTGTAGATTTGCTAGCCAAGGGTACACTCACTACCAAGGATTTAAGACGGTACTTTTACCCAATGTAACACTAGTTTACAAATCTAGATATCTACTGGACAAATCTTTTGCAGTGGACATTATGTCCACTGATTAGGTAGTTAATTTTTGTGTAATATAAACTATGAAGCTTAGGCTTGCCACTATGCATTAGGAAAAAAACTGCACTTTAATAATTGTTTGAGTTTTCAAAATTTTTAAATACTCTAAGTAGATATAATAATAATTTGGGTTAACTATACTTTTAGTCCCTATAGTTTACTTTGATTTGGTTTTTAGTCCCTAAAGTTTAAAAGTTGTGTTTTTGGTCCCTCAAGTTTACTCTGTCTAAAACTGTTAGTCCCTATAGTTTTAAAAGGACTTACACATAATATTAATACAATTAATTTTGCTTATATGTCACTAATTCAGTAAATTATAGTGAAATTTTTTAATAATTGGATAAGGTAACATGAAAAAAAATTGTATAATTTATTCTTGTAGTTTTAGGGACTTAAATGTTTGATTGTGTTAATTAATACAGTTAAATTTAGGGATCAAAATAAAAATTCATTCAAAGTATAAAGATTAAAACCAAAATTCATTCAAAATATAGGGATAAAAAAAAATTAGTTAAAAGTACAAGGACTTTTTAAAACTATAGGAACTGACAATTTTAAACAAAGTAAACTTGAGGGACTAAAACCATCACTTTTAAACTCTAGGGACCAAAACTCAAATTGAGGTAAACTATAGGGACCAAAAGTATGTTTAACCCTAATAATTTGTATAGAGTTAGAAGAAGGAAATCATGTTATAAGCAAGTAACCTAATTAAAAAAAAAAATCTCACATGAACGTGGAAGCTAGTGGCCTCTCTTGCCTCAAAACATGTTTTTATGTGACACGCTCATTACAAGATTTTCGTGTGATTACGTATTTTTTTCAAAAAAAAAAAAAAAAGCGCAGAAACGTTCGGTGAAGGGCATTATTGAGATAATGAAATCGATTCAGTGATGGTGAGATTTGGAGGAGAGAGAGAGGAGTGGAGCGGCACTCCATTTTCCAAACAAGAGGAAAATCCTTCCTTCCCTCTTTAAATCCTTTTTCAACCAAATAAATCGCAGGGAAGTAAGAGAAAGAGTGCAGTCAAGTTAGTTCGGCGGGAACACAGCAGCGAATCGAATATTATATTCGACTGCTTAATATTTTTTGCGTTTTTCTTTATTAGACATACGGTGGTTGTGGACATGGAGCGACTGGGAAGTTAATCAGAATTTTAGGCCTTTTTTCTGACAGTAGGGCGCATACATTAGCACGTTCCATATATCTATATAGAAGTGGTGAAACATATGGTATATTAATTAAGCGCCACGAATTCATTCAGTCCGCAGCTTTTAGGAGGCGGGAGAAGGAATCATAACAGAGTAAACAGAGAGGGTGCTTTAAATATCACATGGTAATATAATCCAAAGCCACTGTTATTCATCGTTCAGCTTTAATACCATGAGAATCCTTCTTGGGCCAAAAACAAAAAAAAAAGAGGTAATATTTTGTGGAGGGCTTGGACTCCAAACGTAGGGAAGGTAAGAGACAGAAACAATTATGAAGAAGAGGACACAAAGGCAGCCCTCAAACCC
>QFDD01003611.1:0-20992 GCA_006871305.1 Vachellia collinsii
TGTATGTATGTATGTATGTATGTATGTATGTATGTATGTATGTATGTATGTATGTATGTATGTATGTATGTATGTATGTATGTATGTATGTATGTATGTATGTATGTATGTATGTATGTATGTAACTAGCTTCAATATATACATTGGAAATGAAAGCTCATAACGTATCTTTCAGGGAAGAAAATAATAAATGATAGCTCATGACGTGAAAAATGAAATTCACAAAATATCTTAAAAAGCCAATTCTCCCCTTTTCTTCCATCAATTAACACACACATATAATTATATAAAAAAATTTAAGATATATATTTTGAAGTTTGAATAGCGATTAATTAATTTACTACCAGAAATCAGCTCAAGATATAATGAGAAACAGTATAGAAAAAAAATAAAAATCAATTAATTGGAGTGTATAAAAATATAACCAGGAGGGGGGGAACCAACATGAAAGGAGGTGATAGCACAAGAGGTAATTCTCTGGACAGTGGAATTTGGAGTTTAGATCTGGCTTTGTTTCAGCAGTAGGATTAGAATCATACTTCAACGGATCAACATGCATACCTAGTGAAAATTAAATATTCACTTAATATATAAATAGAGAAAATAATGTATTTGACATGTGTGTGTGTTTACTTACAGAAGTAAATGATTTTCTTCCACCAAGAAAGGTTGTAGGTACTTTCAAACACAGAAGGAGTTCTGGCAAGCACCTCAAGAGGAGTCATTTCCTTCATATTAAGGTTGTGCGAGAGCCCTGGGCACTTTAGGACGATGTGGAATGCCAAATCTATATTCAGACACATACACACACGCACGTGTTAATAACACCATATCACCGTAGAAGCCACCAACGGAATGATGAATACACACTAGCACTATGGGATATACATGATCGATCAGGGATTTTTAAATAAAGTTACTTAGCAGGGTAATATTATGAACTTATAGCCTTGTTGAGCTGATCCGGCTTTTGAAACTGATTATTCGGTTTTTATGTTCACAACCGGAGTGAAGGAGAGAGGAAAATACCACAACTACCCTCCCTTGGCTTGAAAACAACGGGGAGAGCAAAATGCTACATATCAATATCACTTTTATAAAAAAAATTCATCCAAACATTAATATATTTTATAACAAAATCTATTCTACTCAAAATACGTTAATTTTCTCCAGCAATTTATTATGTATATAGAAACTAATCCAACTGCAGAAAAGTAAAAGGACAGTGGATATATACATACAGAGATAATTAACGGTTATGCTTAACTATTACCTATGTGCTCTCTCCGAATGGCTGAGTGAAGGATAGTATCTCCATCTCCCTCAGTGGAAACGAGGTATCGGTAGAACCCACTCGAGCCTTCTTCTGCTTTTGACCGCGCAGCATTGTAGAGGCAGATGAAGGCAAGTTTCTGGTTATGGACAACCGCCACGAATATGGGGTTCTCATGCCACTTGTTCTGAGCATCCAGCAGATCCTCATCCAATGCCTCCCCTGCACCGAGGATGAGCTCGCACATTGGCACCGACCCTCTCGCGGCCGCGCAATGCAAGGCGGTTTCACCGATGTTATTGCTTGATAATAGAGCCTGGTTTAGCTTGTGAGCCACGATTATATCCACCAGGCTCCTCACCGTGTCCTTTTCGCCGTCGTTGATGGCCACGTGCAAGGCGGTGTCTCCCGAGCCCGGCGTCTTTTCGCTCAGGAGGTCCGGGTTTTCTCTGCCACATTGCACCACCTTCCCCCAGTCGCGCTGCGAAATGTAGCGACACAGTTCCTTGAACTTTATGGCAAGTTGCCATGGTGGTGGACTTGTGATCATTTGGAAAATCCTAGGATAAGATGATCGATGGATATATGTCTTAAAATCTATGCCAAACTCGCAAAAAGATCATTACACATGCATGTACACTATATTGCTCTATTTAATTAGCTTCACATCTGAAAATTATATATATATAGCCAGAGGGGGGGTTGGCTGGGGAGACAGCGTTAATTTGAATAAAGGTTAAAACTTGAAGTGTAAAGAAATTTATGAAACTTCTATATATATATATATATATATAGCCAGAGAGGGAGGGGTTGGTTGGGGAGATAGCGTTAATTTGAATAAAGGTTAAAAGTTGAAGTGTAAAGAAATTTATGAAACTTATATATATATATATTAACCTGAAAGAAATTTATGAAACTTTTACACACACACACACACAAAATATACCTGTCGTGTTCAAGAGACAAGAATAATTAAAAGGAGAAAGCATTATCTATACCTCACAGAGAAGATTTGGATAAAAATAATAATTTGATTAATTTCTATCCTAATTCTTTATTCCATAGATAGAAGTCTACAAACCCCAGAATACCCAAGTTATAAACACGTGGAACCATATAACATAATTTGATTTATAGCAACCTGAGGGCTAAAGGACCGTGAAGCATTTGGGCTCTGACTTCTTGATGGGCTTAGTCGTGGATGCTGCTAGTGTCTTAACGTTCCCCCTCAGACTGGCCTGATGAATTAGTCACGCCAAGTGTGTTGCAGAAAAACCAGAAGAAATATCGGCTATATAGTCAGAAGAAGGAACATATCTAATAAGCAACTGATGATTGATTAATCTGTCTCTGATAAAATGAACATCTTCCAGTTCAATATGCTTCGATCTTGCATGGAAAAATGGGTTTGAAGCTAATGCTGCAACACTCAAGTTGTCACATTAAGCAATCGGCGGTTAATACTGCTTATCCCAATTGACTGTGGAAGACAAAGATATTAACTTTTGATTACTGATTCTTGTAGAGCCAATTTTACTTCTAACTTTTACTCAAATTATATCAATTCAAAATCAAGTGGGCCCGCCCGCTCACTCATCCCAGTATCCCACAAAGAAACCTTCATAAAAAATCATATGCTGCTCCATAGGATAAAAAGGAACTGAAATATATTGATATGCCTCTTAAAAAAAATTACCAAGTCACATTATAACATAAAATAAACCGTCTCGTGGTTCTAAGAAAAAAAAATGTAATCACTAACAAATTTTGTAATTAAATGACCACTTTTTATGTAGAAAATGACAATAAATTCATATTGATAAATTGTAACTAAAACATTTTGGTTATCACTATTTCTTTCTTAAAACTTTATAGCGATTCTCCTTAAAGTAAACTAACAAGAAAAATTGCTTTCACACAGGTAAAACTCCTCTATTAATGCGTGTTATGTTTGCCAAGAGACATGCAATATAGGGACCACAGGTAAAACTTCGTAGTACTTTAATTTCTATTCTAGAACCAATACTTAATTTAAATAAAAAAAAACTACCTAACACAAGTGATATTTGGTTGTTGAACTTATAATTGCACATTTTTCCCTCTTAAGAGTGGGCCACCAGGCTGCAGCCACTCCCTCATGTACAAATTGCACGTACTGGTCATGGAAATGGTTGTTTTTAAGGTTTGGAGTTTCAGCAGAGCAAGAAATGCAGGACAAATGACTAATACTTGAAGATTGGAACATTAAGCTGTATTAGCAGTTTTCAATCAAAAAGTAAAATCTTGTATCAACAAGCATTGATACTAGTCAAAAAATGGTCAAATAACATAGAGTCATTCTGAGAACAAGTCCAAAGTGACTTGAAAGGATATGAAATAGTAACTTATTACTATTTGAAATATACTACCAATAGTCTTTAATATAAGAGTCAATTCATTTTTTTCCAAAAGACTAAAAAAACTAAATAAATTATTTAATTATATCATATTCTGAAATACATATATTTATTATTAGATTATACTATATCCATTTCATAATATAAAAGCTTATTGACTTTTTTTTAATGCACAAGCACTAATTATTCATGTGTAACAATGTAAGAACAGTCTATCCAAATATCCATATATAAGAATGGAATCCCATTTACTGAACTACGTTTGCAAAAATTGTTTGAAAATAAACTCCAAATATCATTTTAAATAATTTTAAATATGAGATTCTCAATTACAAATAGGGAAAATTAGATTGAAGGACTGTTTGTGCAAAATTTAGTTAATGCGAATTAAAAAGAAAAGCTTGGGGCATCAATAGTACTATAAGAATGAAAGGGCCTGTTTCTGATGCAAAGACAGGAAAGTACAATATTAATTAAAGCAAGTTTTGAGTTAGCAGTGCCAAGCTAAATACAGAGCAGAAAATTTCAAATTGCGAAAGATACTCTTTTGGTTAATCAAAGTCTCTTTAATGATTACAATAAGGAAAATAAATAGAGGTAATTAGGGGTCACCAGCCATAGAACGGTTTCAATGTTCCTCTGAGGATCCAAGCATCATAGGTGCTAAATTCTCGGATTGTAACTGTTTGACCCGACGTCTACGAAAAGCCAAGGATGGATGTAGGCAGGTAGACAGATGCTTGTGTCGTCAGAATGTGTGGTCACTGGCGTTAGTTGCGAATGCAAGATATCCTGGGGTCTTTGGTCACTAGAACTGTCAATGGATCACGAGTTGGGTTGATTTTGCTAATTGGGCCAAGGATTGGCTTAGCCTAAGCTGATTTTTGGGCATACAAAGACCTCTAAAAAAAAATTTTATTGAAAAGGACCATAAATATTATAATTATTTAGAAGGACCAAGATTTAAAATAAAAATTTACCAGTACTAAATTAACCAAAACTAAACCCTCTAGTTCTCTCTACACTCATAATTTTTTACAACAAAAAATTAAAATTAAAACTGAAACCGTCCGTCATATATTTTTTTTACCTTGCATTTTTCTCCTAAATCCATATTCATATCATCTAATTTTTAATATGGATGTTTATCTATTTATATCATTAAGTTTTTTTAAGTTTTTTATCTGATTTATATTATGAACACTAATATTAAATAAGCAATCTTTATCTAATAAAATTAAACTTATTTTATATTTTATCAAAACTAGTTCAAATCAAATTTTACTATCAATATTGTTTTTACTGTGATTTATAATTATTTTATTGATTATATTTAAAAATTTTGATAATATTTTTTTTAACTTATACACAAGTATTTTTTTAAGGGAAGAAATTTAGAATTTAGACTGTCATTTTTACATAAAAATATAGTAAATTGTCTGAACTTTTAAAATTTTATTAACATTACATGATTTTTTTTACAACAATCACATAAGTTCCTTCTAAATTAAAAATAAAGTATACAAACCTTTTTATTTATTGATAATTGTATCTTTTTTCTATATATATTGAAACTTCCTTCAACATATATAATAAATTATGCAGATCATGATTTATATTAAAATTATATAATTTTATTTTAAAGTGATATATATGTGTGTATGCAAGTTTTAGAAATTGAGCAAAATTTTGTCTAGTTTAGTGAACGTTGAAAAATTCATCTTTATTTTGAAACTAGAATAATGCGGAGAGAAAGCAGGAGAAGCTGTGGAAGGTTGTGGAGGGATAATTTAATATTTTAAAATTTGGTCCTTTTAAATAGAAAACGATTTTTATGATCTTTCTCAATGAATATTACTTTTTCTCTGTCATTGATCTAATTTACCCTTACAAATAATTGGGATTTATATGCAAAACTTAAATGCTTTACTTACAACGAAAATTCTCAGTTTTTTACAACTGTAAATTGCAAGTTGCAACTTATATATTAGCAAAAAGAAATTGTAATTTATTTACCACTAAATTTATCTTTTGATCATCAAAGTGTAATCCCTCAAATTAAAAATCAAAATCTGTAAATTTGTTTTTGTTAATTTTTTGGGGGAACTTGACAATTTTTTTTTTTTTTTGCCAGCAGGGGAACTTGACAATTACTAAGAAAGATAGATAACATAAAAAGATAAAATAAATACATCTCTTTAAAATGGAAGGATTCATATATTTTTATTGTTAATATTTTAACTTTTTATTTGTAACAAATATCTCTATCCAAAATAATTATTTTAAAAATCCAAGTTTGAGCTTTAAAACAAATAATAAGTCTATAGACTACTCAAAATTAAATGCAATCTTGATTAGCTGAAAATTCTATCAACCAATCTTAGCTAGAAAAGGTCACAATAATGATATAAAAAAGAAAAAGAAACGGTCACAATAATGATAGGATTAACATAATCTTCTATTTCTCAATTTATCTTCATTTTGATTTTGGTCTTTTTTAAAATTATTGGTTTTGATCCCAAAAATTTCATTTTATTTAAAATATTGGTTCCTATAATTTAATAAAAATTTAAATCATTTTGTCCTTTAAGGAATCAAAATCACTGATTTTAAATTTAAGGGTCTAAAATCAAAATAAGAATAAATTTAAATGATTAAAGATTATATTAACCCATTTTTTTATATATTTGAGGGTGCTGCTGAGTTTTGATGAGTGACTTTTGGCTTGCAAAAAGGACCGCTTGCCACATTTGGGATTAACCAATGAAACTCCTATCCCATTCCCATCCAGGGAAGTTCAAGACTCAATAAAGAAATCATTACAACACACACACGTTCACATATGGATAGAGACTCTCTCTCTCTCTCTCTCACACACAGCCTCCTAAGCAGGGATTTGCATGAAGAGATGCAGAGAGTTTAGTGCAGCCAGGGATAACTTGCCGGCCGGCGGCTACCTGAAGACCCTCCCTTTCTTGACCTTTTTACCGGCAAGTGATCCTTGGCTATTCTGGGCTCTCTTCTTCTCTTACAAGTCCTCCATTTATGTTCTATACGAGGATTGGAGCTCCGGTCCGTGGCGGCGGCGATGCAGCCAAAAGCAGTGAGTATATCTTGTATATTCAGTTCTGATGTCAATTATGCCCTCACTTTCTTAAGCTAAAACTAGCTAGATTAATCTCGCACGCTTTTAGGCTTTGTCACTGGTTCTGATTTGATCTGTTATATATATGTTAGAGATGATGCTTGTAGATGGGCTTTAAATTGAATCTACTTCATTTTGTTTTGTAGATAGCTGGGAAGAAGATGAGGGCAGCGTCGAAAAGTTGGTGATAATAAGAAGGATAAGTTAGAGGATGTGCATGTGAGGTTCATTTTGTCTCCTGGGTCGTTTTCTGGGGTCAAGAAGCTAAGTGTGAATCAAGTGAGTTCTTTTTCATTTCAAAATTTTTTAATGATGGAAAACTTGTTAGTTTTTATTTTTCTTAACCACAAAAGCAAGTACTAACATTAGAGGTTGTTTTAAGTGGAATTAAGCTTTCAAAAGTTCTAATTTTCATCTCATAAGGACAGCTGCAGCAGCAACAAATCTTAAATAAGATGAGATTGGTTAATCTATTTTTACGATTATATTTTATCAACAACTAAATCTTTCGATAGAGTATTAACAAATAAAAAAGGTTTCATTTAATAATTTGATTAAATGTTTTCGTCAATCCCATGGTGCCACTTATGTTTTATTGAAAGGAATTATTGTTTTGTTGAATATTTTGTGCACCACTAAAAAAAATATCAAATTTCTGACGGAATTAATCATAAAAAATCAGAAATTCTGTTGGAAAAATGTCTATGACAAATTCATTTTATCACAGATCAAAATTCTGTTAGTAATTCCGTGGTAAATTTTATGGTTAATTTCCTTTTTTTTTTTCTTGTAGTGATGGCTGAATTGCAACTTGGCTCTACATAAAGGAAAAATTTGCTCTCCATCAAATGGTATAAAGGAAATTTATGGTTTCATGTCCTTTGCTGAATGGTATTTCAATTATGATAAAGACTTTGGGTCTACTCATTAACGAATCAGTGGAAAATTATTACAAGGAAAAGCAAAAATGGATCAACTATCATCTGTGAGGCTTTTATGTGATCGTTATGACTTTCCTTTGTGTTCATTCCGATGGAAGAGAGTAAACGTTCGAAGGCTCTATTTTTGGTTTTCATGTTTGCGTACTCTATTATGCTGGATATGCAATTCAAGCCTTTTTGGAAATGACTCAAGAGATCTGGATATTGCAAGAGTGAATCATAAGTCACAAGACCTTATGGTGTTATTTTCCTCCCAATCCAACACAGTCCAAGCAAACATTATTTCCTTTCTAGGAAACTTCGTTTCTATCTCAACCAGTAAAGTTTTTTTTTAATAAAATGATCAAATATATATATATATATATATATAACAACAGAATCATACACTGAAAACTATCACAAAGGGGTCCAGGTCATGGGGACATAATAGTATGTGAGTTTTATATAAGGTGTAAGTAGAAGCAGATCGAAGCAACGCGTTTGTATCTTTTTCCAGAGGCTTGAGTACATTTTTCTTATATGTAACGATAGTGATATTGTTCAAGGAAGCAAAAACTGCTGGTGCAACTTAGATAATCCAGTGAAGCATTAGTTTTAGGCATGAGATGCAAAAAAGACAGGATTTAGGAGAGAGTGATTTAACCCATTTAAAAATTCGAAATTCATCCGGACCCAAATAAATTGCAGTGCCATGGCAAGAGGTATGCCTTTGAATCTTAACCTTTCTCATGAAAATTGTACAATAACCTTGTGCAAACTTGAGAATATTGCGAATATCACAAGTAGGCATACTAGAGATAGACATTGGTGTTAAAATTGAAAAATTATTTAATAAGTTATGTAGTTTATTTCCTTTTAATTTGAAATATTATAACTTGTAACTTCCATCTTTTAATTGTATCATTTTGCTCCTTCTCCAAACAACTATTTTCGTCAATCTGCATCTGCCCCTTTTTCAAAAGATTCCATATATACTACTTGATTTAATCCAATGGCATAGAAATAATGGGCTGAATTTGATTAGTTGAATGCTGATAAGAAGTTCCTTGCCAACCCAATTAAGAAGACCACACATGAATTTCAAGTATATGTGCATTGTCAAAGAGACGATAAGGTCAAAGAATTTGGATATGTTAGAACTGACTTCAGGTAAAAGGTGATAAAGAAGAAGACATTAAAAATCATAACAATTTTTTTATTTTTTTAATAAAAAAGTTTATATGAGTTAGGTTATAACTTATCAATTAGGATATGTCTTCATATTCAAAAAAGCTTAAACATGTATTTACATATTGCTTATCAATAAAGTTTTCAAATTGGCAATATGATTTAAATTTATGATCTTGTAGGTTATGAGTTAATTACTTATTAACTGGATCAATTTTTGTTGGTATAATGTTTTTATTGAGGCCGTTTTCTTTGACCTTTTGATTCGTAACTACCTTGCACATTTTTAGCTCCAAAAAAAACACATCCTTTTGCGTATTGGGTTAGCTCCCTATTCCATCTAGCTGTGTATGGGCTTGCTTGGTAAAGTAGAAAGAGCTATTGAAAAAATCTCCACTTGCATTCATTATTTTTCTTTTTTAACAAATATCAATATTTAACTTATCTAAACTTTTCATCTATATTGAAAAAACATATTCTTTTTTCTAAGTACATGAAATGTATAGTATTACAATAAGCCTTCAACACTGCAGTAGAACTGCAATAACAAGAAAGCTTTTGCTTTCAATTCTTTTTCCTGCAAAGAATCATTGAGCGCTAAAATTAAGCTAGAAAGAAGTATTCCGACCATTCACAAGTACTGATACATTATCAGGTATTAATATGGCCATTTACTAAAGAGTTATTACTGAGGCAATAGCTCAAACAGCATCCTAAAGGAAGACTCTTAGCAGTTCCAATTTTAATATATGCAGTATACCTTAGCTATGCCCAATTACTGTGCCTTAGATAGACCTGCCTACACACCCATACACGTTGTTTCCAGCACTGGTACAAAAAGAAGGGGAGAAAACTTAGTTGAGGATATTTTGTTATATAGCCTTAATGATTTTGTTCAAAGTATTTTCTTAATGATTTTGTTAGTTGTACTGCCCACTAAGGGGTTCAAATAGCTCCTTTACCACACATTATGGCTGTAACTTCTAATACAGCTTAATGCTATGATATGAGGGTTTATCAATCACCATCATACCCTTACTCAAGTGAAATTAAAATCGACTGACCTTACCATCATTATTGATTGTAAAAAATCATTATTATTAAGGAAAAAAGATTAAAAGAGGAACATTCACTCGAATTTACATCCCTTAATCTTAGTTTCTGCATCGCCAACAGATTGGAGAACAAAAGGTTTCCCTTCATCATCCCTGTAAGTCCCCTAAACGTACAGAAAAGGGACAAGAAGCTGAAATGAAAATCAATAACCAAATAGAAACTTAACAAAGAATTCATGGAGATTAAAGCATTTGTTTTCCATGAAAGATGCAAAATCAAGTGAAATGAATGTAGATGGGGTTAATAGACCACTCCAAGGTTGATCTTGTGGGGAAAGAGGTCATCATGAAAAGCTTCCTTCACCCTAGCAATAGGGTCCTTTTCTGCGATTCTCACATGATCCCACCATCAAAAGAAGACAACAAAACAGAGGGCTCTGGTGTTTGACTTGTGTCTCCTTGTTTGAAAGGTCCGAAGGAGGGAAGGTCGAAGGAGTCTGCGACTATGACTCTGCGAGTGAAGCTTCAGGAATCAGGAGGCTGGAAGTGGAAGCATACAATCGATGGATGAAAAACCTAGGTAGAATAATTAATTATTAAAACTTGTAGATAAAGTGAGTTTATAACCATAGAAAATGCATAACAAAAATAACAAAGAAATGTATTGGTGTGGTGATAAAGTTTCTCTATCTAAAAGTCATAGGTTTTGAGTTCAATATTTCCTTCTATATAAAAAGCATGCCTCCTAAATGGTCTAGGTTTAGGTTTGGTCCTAAATAGACTTGGCCTGTATAGGCAAAAATATAAGTTAGGCCTATTGGCCTATTACCACTACTAATTGTGAGTGATTATCCTTGTTATACCAAATCTTGTAGGTAACACACACACATATGTATGTATGATCTCCAACCAACTCCTTCAAATACATGATTCTCCTCTGTCATATTTAACCAGAAGTTATTATACTCTTTTGGTAGTTAATATAAGAATTACTTAATTAATTTGATTAAGAAAGTGAGGTAAATTATTTAATTATAAAAGTGACTTGTTCTCCCTAAATTGGGTGAAAATAATAAATATTAAAAATAAAATGAATTAAAATCTTATTACATTTTTAGGATTAAAACCAACTATCTCCTTTATTTATGGTGGGTTTTATGTTGGATATATTTGATTCTCGCACTTCTTAGTACTTATTTATGTGAACCCTCCTCCTTCCTACTTTGTTGTAAGGACCCCAGTTTCGGATTTAGCATAACACATTTGTGAAAATCATGGGTTGATGGAAACAAGGACAATCATTCGTTTATGCTACCAAAACTTTTCTTCAAAATTTTTAATATAAAATATTTTGTCTGAAATATGGATTTTTTTTCTTTTTTTTAAAAGGCAAAATGATATTAAATAGATATTAAAATTACAATGTTATAAAATAAAGTAAGAACAACTACAAATAAAGGAATTACAAGTTTGATAATAATAATAATAAGAGCTTAATTCTACAAAGATTGAGAAACTTGAAAAACGAGACAATAGGAGGGCTATAATCCACAGTCTAGAAATATGGATTTTTTTCCTTAAATATCCTTTCTTTTGATACTCTTTGACTTGCTAAGGGCCAATTTGTTAAAATAAAATAAAAAAAGAATTTTGGTTAAATGTGAATTTAAGGATAAAACTTACAACTTTTTCATATCCATTAATTCAGTTTGATAAGTTAATTTACAAGTGTAGGCATTTTAACAATTAATAATAACCGAATAGCACGTGACTATATGAAAAATTTACCAATTAGAATTTACATTATTAGAGCTGATATAAAAATCTACAAGTGTCTATATAGGTGAATTTAAAAAAATGTGTGCGCACACGTGTATTTTAACAAATTGCAATAGCAAAACAAAACATGGTCATTTAAAAATTTATAAACCCTGATTTACATTATAATAATTGATACAAAAATTTATAAGTGTTCATAGAGATGAATTTACAAGTACACATACATATTTTAACAATTAATAATAATAAATAATAAGTGTGGTTGGAAAACTTAATGAATATAAACAATTTGATCTCAATTTTATCCAAAATTTAAAACCTTGGGAGTATTCACGGGAACTAAACAAGCTTCGACCTTGACTTTTTTTTTTACTAATAGCAAATAATAAGTGTGGTTGGAAAACTTAATGAATATAAACAATTTGATCTCAATTTTGTCCAAAATTTAAAACCTTGGGAGTATTCACGGGACTAAACAAGCTTCGACCTTGACTTTTTTTTCTTTTGGATAAAAGGCAGCAAGCCAAAGCTTGATAGTTCACGAACAAAGCACTAGGTGGGCACATGGGCCTCCACCAAAAGCCTATCTAAAAGATACCTATCTCTTCAAGCTAGAACTACATTAGGCAAAAGCGTTACTCCAGGCCCATGACGGTGGGCATCCTTAGCTAGCAGGTTAGCGCATTCAATTGCCTCTCGCCTTGTCTTGTGTAATTCAAAAGCCCCATCCTCATAGATCATATGATGGGTATCCTCGATCTCAACCCTATATGGATGATCCAGATAAACATGCACATTTCGGATGCATAGGCTTCAACAAAGTTCGATGCCTACCTTAATGGCTAGGATCTCCGCCACAGTCATTGGGAACACCCCAAGATTCTTCTGAAATTTCATGGCCCAATTCCCTTTATCGTCTCGTATCAGACCTCCGCATATTGCCTCATTTTGATGCCGGACTATTTATGGTTAGAGTAACAGGCCAACAAGGAATTGTTTTTTGTACCAAAGATAAATAACTAGTCTAATTCTTATTAGAATAGGAGAAATATTTATATATTTTTATAGTGTCATATCATCTATACTCTAACTAATGAAAATGTTTTAAATTTTCTCTATCGTAAATTTCATATTCTATAAATTTCTCCTAATTATTTCTCTTTTTTCATAATAAATATATATATTATAATGAGTTATGCAAAAAGAGAAATAATTAGAAGAAATTTATAAGATATGAGATATATAATAAAAGACACTTGAAACAATTTCATTGGACAAAATATAGATAATATAATACTCTGGAAATAAGTAAGAATTTCTCACAAAGTACACCATCCAAGCAATTGATCCTGAAATCATAGGAATGTGGTGAGAGTGTGATGCAATTCTTTGTTCCCTATTTATCATGCATCCATATATATCTACATCAGCAATAATATTTTTGCGGTTTATGGGCACATTTTACTAGGCAACGACGATTACACATTAAATGCGATGGATATGATAACAATCAAAAGATTAACACTCAAGGGAAAAAGTGGTATTGTGTTTTATATGCAGTGAACACGACCGGAAAAAAAAACACCTTGAATTACATCAAGCATTGGACGAATACTATTTGCGACAAATAACTCATGAAATGTCAATACTTGGGAAAAAAGGGATACTGTGTTTTGTGTACACTGAACGCAACAAAATCCCTTAAATTACATTTCATTATGGTGTATCATGCATCTATACAATACATATATTTTTATTACTATCCAGTTCGTATCATGCTATAGTACATGCATTTCTCATATACCTATGTTAGTATATACATGTTTATTTTTATGTGAATCTTCCTCTCTCTCTTTTTTTGGTCAAACTTAATAGTGACATGTGGAGTGATGACAGTGAAAGTGACAATTTATCTTCATCAAGTAGTAGTTTGAGCAAATAATGAGAGATGCGTCTGGAGACTTGATATGAAATCCATCAACATATACTTGACTATGTGTAGAACTAGTTTTTGAGCAAACAAGTTTTGACCGTGGCTCACGTTTATGGTCAAAGCAAAGTTTTTAATTAACAATTAGATGTGTCATTTTACATAAACTTGAAAAACTTATCAATATTTCCCAAAAGTATAATGGGAGGCCTAACTTTTTGACTCCAATACATGATGTGTAGTGAATCATTAATATTGAGTTCAGAAACTCAATAGAATGTAAATTGTCTCTATTGAGTCAATGTTCCCAAATCTTGCTTGCACACACCATCTCAACTTTTTTGTGTTTTTCTTCTTCTTATTAATGAACTGCCTTTTTTATTATCGCTTTTTAAATTTTAATTTTTATTATTCTAATTAATTTAATAGTTTATAAAATGAAATTGAATGTTATTCGAAAAAATATCCATAAATAATAGAAAACATTTTGTTGTTTCTATAATATTTAGTAAACATCATTATCATGTACCATCAGGTAATTTTAACAATAACACAATAAATAAAAATAAATAAATGAAATTAACAAGTAAAGGGGAAAAAACAACACACGTAAGTTAACTCAACAGTGTGGATGAGGATTATCAGTCATCAGTGCAGCCGCAGATGCTCTCTCGCGTAATGGCGTTCGGAAGTCAGCGAGAAAGAGAGTCGGGGGTCAAGGAAGGCACGTGAGCATCACGTGCGAGTCACATCACCTTTCGACGAATTACGTGTTTGGACAAGTGTATAACACCATTTCGAAATCAAAAATAGCCAAAGCCCCAACACGAGGATAGTACACACCCACGGACCCCAAACAAACAAAGCGTTAAGCCCCTTGACTTGAGCCATGACCATATGAGCAGTAATAGTGACACTTTCTCACGCGCGGCGACTGGCTTTTAAAAATTTTTGTCTTGTTAAATATAAGACGTCAAGAGTTAATAGCATGAAACCATATTGACCATATTTATTATAAGGTTAAAAAAAAACTCATATAAGTAAGGTGAATCAACTTTTATTACATTTTATTTTGTAGATCGTAAATCATATTATGAAAATAGTTTTTACCGTTAAGTTTATCTCTTTTATGATGATTTTCCTTTGTTTATTTTATATTTTTTATGGATAAAAGGTAAAACAATTATTTCTCAAAGGAAAAACCAAAGTAAGAAAATCCCAACATTCAATTTAATTATATATACAAACTAGAAAATCACGTCATGCAGATATCAACAATATTTAAGTTTAAAAGAAATAATTGTCTTAGATTAAGTATGCATGTGTACAAATTACAAAATGACATTTATCTCTAAGGAATAACAAAAAAACAAAATAGCAACTCTATAATGCCAAGTGATTTTACTTTTATAAAGGATATTACTAATTTTAATGAAAATAAAATTTTATTTTAGAATTAAGCATAAAACATGAAATATAATATCTATCACTTATATGAATATAATAGTAATTAATATATATATATATATAACAAAACAATATATGTGATTCTCATTAAAAGTTCAAAATGATTTGAAGATCCCTTGATGAAAAAATTATTGATAACTAAAATCTTATTGAGACCATTCTGTTAATCATTTATAGTCATACCACATTCTGAATTAATTATACAGCATTCAAAATATTATTAAGTAAGATGAATTGAGATGACGTTTCGTAAATACATGAGCATATTAAATATAATAACTATTTTTTTATTTTATGATCGTTTAGAAAATCTTTTTGGCCATTGTATGAAATAAGTAAAAGATACTTTAATTGCTTTTATGACATAGAATTATTTGTTTTCCTTCTACCAAATGTTTCCTCCATCCTTATTATAAGTTTTTTTTTTAAACATTTTCATAGTTTTCCCAACCATTTTTATGATTGTTGGCCTTTGATAAATTATGGAAGGCATTGATTTAAAATGCTCTTATTTATAATACGTATTAATAATTTTGGTGAAGAAGAGATTAGATAAGTAGAGAGAAGGATTGAGTGTAGTTTTAGAATCTAATTCAAATTATTGACAGATTTAATAAGGTTGCCTCGTTTTAATAACATTACTCAATCTTTGTGGAGAAATACTTACATACTCCGGGAGTGTCACATCATCCATACTTTATCTAATGAAAATGTTCCAAATGTCTTTTATTGTGATCTCATATCCCATAAATCTCTTCTAAGTATTTCCCTTTTTTCCACAATAAATATATGTGATAATAGGATATAGAAAAAAGAAAATAATTAGGAAAGATTTATGGGATATGAGATCATAATATAGAATACTTAGAATATTTTTATTGGATAGAGTATGGATGATATGACACTTCCGGAGTATATAAGTAATTCTCATCTTTACGAGGTTGCAATGCTTTATAATAAAAGTAAATAAAAAAAGGTAATTTATGTGTGCATATATTAAATTACCGTTAATTTACATTTGAGAATTTTGTGCAGTTTTTGAAAATTTGTGTATTCATTTATTGCTTTAATATTGGATTATTTTAAACAATTAATTAATTATATTTTTTTTACTGAAAAAATTATTTAATTTTCTGATTGAAGCGAAAAGGAAAAAATTTCTCTGCCGCCGCAGACGAAGATTGAGATTTCTAATTATTAAGATATACTCTCACCATTTGCTATATGATGGTTAAAAGGAGAAGTTTTTACAAGAAGGAAAAAAATCCAAGCATTGAAATTTACGTATTTAAGAACATTTTAAAAATAAATTAAAAGATTAAATCTAAAATTTAACCATAAGATGGGTTCGGAATTCCAAATCCATTTTTTTAGACACATATATTGTTATTCTAAAGGTAATTATGTTTGAAATGTTATTGAATATTAAAATGTGTGCATATATCTCTGTAAGGATTTGAATTTGGTTTACTATTTTATAAGGGACTAACCTCTTTTTTTAGATTTAAACCAATTGGTATCCAAACATATTTAAAAGAAACAAAAATAACAAAAGATGGTAATATAATTTGTTTGGGTTTATGTGAAATTTTAGTAATAAGTTTATTACCAGAAACATTTGATACAGTTAAGTTTTTAAATATGTAAAAGTAAACATAATCTTTTAAAAATAGTATAATTTTAACGGTTTGTTTAAATCGGTCCAAACATTTGCTATAAAGTCAGAGTTGTTGAAATTACTTTGTTCTTAAAAAATTATGTCTACTTTTATATTATTTAAAATTAAATATAAATTTTGCTTGCCCCGCATGAATATTAGTTGATGAAATTGTAGATTCACCCCAAGTTTTTTTTACCAATATAAGATAGTGATAGATAGAATAAGCAGCATGTAAAGAAATTTATTTATCCTAATCCTAATCTTTGAAAAATAACTTCCGATATGAAATTTGGATAAGATGCAATTGAAAAAAAAAATTATAATATTAAAAATAACCTTGAACTTAATCATAACTTGTTTGACCTAATTAATATTACCATTTTTGAAAATATAAAAAAATTAATTCCCTTTCCAAAAACATCCTAACCAAGAAAATCTGAAAATCCGTTTCAATTATCACAAAGTTAATGAAGTGACATTGAGTCGCCCTCTCAATCCCTCCCTCTCTCATAAATCCCTCTCTCTTGTTCTCTCTCACTAAAGTAAACAAGTAAGAACAGAGCGTTGCAAAATTAGCGCTCTCACTCTATTTGTTCCTTTTGCCTCCTTCAGCTTCCTCGCACCTTTTTTTTTTTTTTTTACTTCTGAGAACTTCCATCTTTAATTTCAATCAAAGCATTTATAGTCCTCTTTCAATTCTCTGCGACATTTATTTCCTCCCAAATCTTCAGTAGGCGCACTTTGTCTCTTCGTCGCAATTGTTATTTATTGCCAATATGCCTCCTAACTTCTTCCTCGATTTCGCCATTTTTCTGAAATCTCAGTGTCTCTGCTCTTCTTCTTCTTCTGATGATCTATGTTTGAAGCAATAGTCCCCCATTTCTTCAACTTTCTGAGGCAACCCAAATGCAGTCCCTTATTTATATTCCTCTTTTCTGTTTCGTTTCTCTTCCGTGATTTTTTGGTTCTCAGGTTTCCGATTCCGATTCCGATTCACTTATCTTCTTCGCTCTCTTGCTTGTTCGGTAAAATTTTGAAAGGTTTCTGCCGTCGTGAGACTATTCGGTTCCATCATGTCGTGCTGTTACAGAAGCTCGCTCACGAATTTCGAACGGTTTCTTCAATGTATCACTCCGGTGGTGCCTTCGAAGACTGTTTCTCAGGTATTGTTACTTTCCGTCTTCTTCTTCTTTTTGTTCGCTTTCTCTTAATCTCTCCCTGTTTCTCTCTCAATGTCAGTTTTACGCTTGCGTTCTCTCTCTCTCTCTCTGGTTTTCGACATCAAGCCGGGATGAATGTTGTTTGTTTATTAATTTATTTATTTATTTTTGAAGAGCTTTTAGTTTTGGTTGAAATCTTCTGAGTTGGAAAAACCTCGTGTGTGTGTACATGTATTGCGTCTGATTGGGATAAACGACGATGGAATGTGAATTCGGAACTTTTTCCCTGAAAAATTCCGCGTTATCTGCGGAATTTGGGAGAGGATGGATAAAGTTTTAGAGATTTTCTTAAAATCAAGAATTAAGTTGTAAATATTTTCATCTAAGATATTTTACTTTACCTTTTTTAGTGCCATACCTTGTTTTAATATTTTGAATTATTAAGTAATTTCTTTTTCTTTATAAATCAACGTTATATTTGTTCTTTTCCGCATTGGGTCTTTTACTGCTTCGGTCAACTCTTTCTAGTTAAAGAGGATTCCAGATTTTCGTATTTCACCACAATTCAACAACTGAATCAAAAGTTAAAATCTGAGAAATATTTACAATGTCAAAATTTTGTCCTGTTTCTTAACCCAGATTCAGAATATTCGTTTCTTTATGTATGCATTGAGCGATCCTCTCCAATTACAATGGTTAATCTGTTTTAAAGAATTAATTTCAAGAAAGGAATTGGATTACCAAGATCTGGTTAAAAGAAATTATTTTTTCTGCAGTTTTCAAACTCCTCCAGTTGTCCTTCTATGCTGTCCTAATATCCTAATACTCGGAAAAAAATACTTTATTTTTAGTATTGAATGTGACATTAACCAGAACCTTTTTCACTTTGTGTGTTTTTAATAATTATATATTTTATATTGATACATTTATTGATTTGGTGCGTATGAGTCTGAATCACACGCTTACTCAAAAAGAGAAAGAAGACTATGTGCAATTGTAGCATTCTGGAAGGAAAAATCTGCGGGTAAAAGTTTGACATTGTCATTCTGCAGTGGAAAGCGTTGTATATCTTGCTTTGGCCTCCGAGTAATGGTAAAAGCTTAATAACAAAAAGGATAATCACAAAATTGCTACCATCCCCATTAGTGCCATGTGTCACTTGTAGCACCCCTGTCACTCAAGTCTCAAATTAAAATAATTGGTTCACTGCTCTCTGTACAATGTTTAGATGTATATTTCATTACCAGTTCGTTACTAATATTAGTAATCTTGCTCCTTTTATTTTTGGGTATATCTGATATGAGCCAGCTCATTGAAATTTACAGTTTGGGCATACTTTTGGTTATTATTCTAAATATGTGTATTTTCTTGGATGGTTAGGATTGCAATAAAAAAAATGTGTTGATATTGCTTGTGATTCTGATACAAGGCAGAAATGGTCAATGATTTATTATTATTATTTTTTTTAAATTGGATGCACGTTGCAGAGCTGCACTAGTGATCTGAATACCCAGTGGCAACCTGTTGGTAAGGACACAATTGAATACTTCACACTGAAGGATCTGTGGGACTGCTACAAGGAGTGGAGTGCATTTGGTGCTGGAACAAATGTGATGTTAGAAAGTGGTGAAACTGTGACGCAATTCTTTGTTCCCTATTTATCATCCATCCATATCTACAGCGACAAATCTGTTGCGGCTTCTAGTAGGTACATTTTACTATGCGACTAACGCGATGATTACATAATAAATACCATAGGTACAACAATTATTGATAGGGTAGTATTAAAAGCTATTTTAATTTACGATTTATACATACGAATCAAATATATGAAATAAATTTTATCTTAATTTACGTGAATTTGATTTTTCAATAATTCGATAAACCAGCACATTATCTTTTATATATACCGAAGAGGACAAGACACATTAAATTGTATTAAGCAATGGTTACATATTAAATGTGACAAATACGACATTTTATGAAATTCTGATACTCTAAGAAAAAAGTGATGCTGTGTTTTATGTACATTGAACACCAAAAAAACACCATAAATTACATTTAATCATTATAATTATTGGTATCCTTTGCTCTTCTGTATCTATGTTTTTTTTTTGCCAATACTGTCCTGTATCTATGTTGATACATCTATTTGCCCATGTATTGTAATTATGTAAGTACATGTATTTCTCTTATACCCATGTTAGTACATGTATTTCCCACATGGCGATTCAATCTAATGAGAACATATTTGGTTATCCTTTAAAAGTGCTTCTAGAAGTATTTTCACGTAAATCGAGATAAAACTCTTCTTACAAACTTATCTCGGATAGCGTAAAATCATTTTTCAAAAGCTATTCCCAAACATGCTAGAAGAGTCTCTTTCTCTTTTCTAGGAATCCGAGGGGAGGGGGCGATGGTCCAGTTGAATTCGAAAGCGACACGTGGAGTGTTGACAGTGGAAGTGACAATTTATCTAGGTCGATAAGCAACAACTCGAGCAAGTCATGGGATGCTGTGTCTGAGGACTCAAGCTGTGACCAAGATGGTTCATGGTCAAAAAGGAATAGGCTTGGCTACCCCTATTTACACTACAATGAGGTGTCTTCACCTTATCAAAGGGTTCCACTTGTGGAGAAGGTTGTAATGTTCACCTCTTTTTAATTAAGTGGTAATAAAAATGATGTCCATTGTCTCACACTCACACAATGCTGAATTATAATGAATAAGGACTACTATATATGTTGTGATTTCAGATAGCTGAGTTAGCTAGAAGCCATCCAGCATTAATGACCCTGAAGAGTGTTGATCTTTCGCCTGCAAGTTGGATGGCAATTGCTTGGTGAGCATATAATTAGTTGTTTTCATGTGTTAAGCTCAACAATTATGAACATTTTGTTGTTTTTTTTTTTTGAAGTGAACGGTTGAGTTTGAAGCCTTAAACCTTGCCCATATAGTATACAGGACCGCCTTTATGTTGATCTATTACAAATCTCAAGAATTAGAATATCATGAAATC